>APFE030027386.1:1950-35651 GCA_000404065.3 Pinus taeda | reverse complement strand
CTTATGTTACATTGTACAGTTTTGATACAGGGTCAGATATCTTGTTAGGGCAAGATTTTTTGAAAAGATTCCTACCAGTTACCTTTGGAAAAGATTCTGTTACATTCACCACTAATGAGGGACCAGTTATAATTCCTGCAAAGAATGAATACCAGCTAAAGGTCAATCCCAGCGAAGAAGATAATTTGCAGGACACTATGCAAAACCTCACAAAGATTCAAAAAATTGTCAAACATGCCGAAATACACGGACAGAAGACATTACAGGCAATCTCGGATAAGCTACACCAAGATTGCACAGCAAGCAGGCCAGATGCTTTCTGGACCAGGGAAAAATATTTGGCATTTACCTTTAACAAAGAGGTATGTCTCCTAAAGCACATAAGCAAGTGCTAATCATTGTCACCCACTGAACAAGACTTGTGCAACAAGAATTCAACAAACGCTACAACAAAATCTGATTGAACCTTTCCAAAAAGTCCATGGGCCTGCCCAGCCTTCTATGTCAACAAAACACAGGAGCAAAACGTGGCAAGAAAAGGTTGGTAATTAATTACAAAATATTGAATGAGGCTCTCATGCCTATCAGGTATCCTCTTCCCAATAAAGAATTATTGCTTGCTAAAATAGCTAATGCCAATGTTTTCAGCAAATTTGATCTCAAAAGTGGTTTTTGGCAAATTGGCATTCTTCCAGAAGATAGGTATAAAACAGCCTTTACAGTTCCTCATGGCCAATATCAATGGACAGTTATGCCATTTGAATTAAAAAATGCTCCATCTGAATTTCAAGAATGAATGAAAGATTAGTAACAGGCAATCTCAGTTTAGGAAGTTCTCTAATCTTGCTCTTTATATTCCTTACTGCTGTTGTCATTTCATTGGACCATCCAATTTTTTCTTTCCTCAGCCTTTTCTCCAAAATATTAGTGTCTTCAGATTGCTTTTCATAGAAATGTCGGATGTAATTCAAGCAACCTAAAAATCTTTGAAGCATTTTTTTATCAAAGAGAATATCATGGAACTTTAAAAGATGGAGAAGAACATGAGGCTGGAGCTCGATATGACCCTGTTCTATATGCAATCCTAAGTAGTATATTCTGACTTTCCCAATCTGAAACTTCTCTTCTGAGTCAGATAGAACTAAACCATGCTTGTATACCATTTCATAAAAGTTTTCTAAATGCCTCTTATGAGTATTTACATCCTTGCTAAACACAAGCAAATCATCAATATATACAATTACATGCATGCATATTCTTGTCTCTTCATCTTCCTTTTCCCTTATTTTCCTTTATTTTTTGTATCAATTGCCATTTATTGTCTTTCGCCTTTTCCAATGCCAATGCCAATTTCCATAGCTAATAGTAAACCATAAATGATTCCCAATGTAATATTTTCCCCTCCTTTCATCTTGGAATACATGTCTTAAGACCTTGGATTTATTTTATTTACATGGAAACTTAACCCAACATTCTTACACAATCCCTATCTACTAGTTATTTTCCTTTATTTTTTGTATCAATTGCCATTTATTGTCTTTCGCCTTTTCCAATGCCAATGCCAATTTCCATAGCTAATAGTAAACCATAAATGATTCCCAATGTAATATTTTCCCCTCCTTTCATCTTGGAATACATGTCTTAAGACCTTGGATTTATTTTATTTACATGGAAACTTAACCCAACATTCTTACACAATCCCTATCTACTAGTTATTTTCCTTTATTTTTTGTATCAATTGCCATTTATTGTCTTTCGCCTTTTCCAATGCCAATGCCAATTTCCATAGCTAATAGTAGACCATAAATGATTCCCAATGTAATATTTTCCCCTCCTTTCATCTTGGAATACATGTCTTAAGACCTTGGATTTATTTTATTTACATGGAAACTTAACCCAACATTCTTACACAATCCCTATCTACTAGTTCGCTATTATTGTTCCTCCTAAACATACATTATTGCAAGGAGGACAAATATTCTTCAAATATTTGCAAAAGGAGAACAAAGAATATTCTTCACCTTTGTCCTGATGATGAATTGCATTAGATGGTTTGAAACATCGACCAACAAATTATGATGTGATTAATCTGAAAGACTATTAAAAAAGGAATAAGGAAGTTTGGCACTAGTCTCTTAGGAAATTTTTCTCACCCAAAGGAACTTGGAGGTTGGGGCATAAAAATTCTAGCTAAATTTGTACAAGCCCTCACTACAAAGGGCACCTATAAACTTATTAGTCAAGCAAACTTTGGTGATAAATTTTATATAGCAAATGCATTGTACCAATTTCTATTAAATACTAGCCCAAAAATCCCTAAAAATCATAGAAAAGGGGATCAAACTCTTTGAAGGAACTACTATTATCAACAAACTTGGTCACAAAACAACCTTTTTGGAAAATAGGAAATCAACAAAAGTTAAAATTGGAATGGGTTGTTGGTAAGGACGAGATATAGATTATGAAATGTTGATATAATTCAAGGTTGATGAACTTAGGAATCACAATCTCCTTACTTTGCTCAAGTAGTTGTGGATCTATAGAGTATTCCACAAGCTTGACACAATGCACAAGAGAGGGGCCCTTATGCTTATGAAGGCCAATTATTAACAAAGTATAACATTGATTTGAAAAACGTTGTAACGTCCTCCTCCCACATTTACCCAAGCTAACTGGTCCACTAGGGTAAACATGTGACGAGAGGCTACTATGATGTGATTCAACTCCACATGTATAGTTAAGGAAGTGGAACTGAAAAAATGAAACCATTATGACCTTCCACACATGCTACAGAACCTTCAGGAGCCAACCAACCCTTCCATGTGACAAACCCCTGAGATAACTTGACATTTTACTGATTTGGACTCTCAACCACTCCCATGACAAGCCATGCATGCAACTGAGGCCCTCCAGTCACTCCCACAACAAGGCATGCCAACAACTGTAGCCTTTTTCAAACAGTTTTGTGCCAGCGACCCAAGATTTTGTGCCACTTTTTTAAGGCCATGACTCAATCCACTATCCAGAACTCCATGAAACTTTCAGAAATGATAAATAACAATGGAATAAGGCTACTAATGCAATCACAAGTACAAGTAATTGATCTGACCCCTACTAGCCATGACAAAAATTTCATCAAACATGTCACAAATATGTAATCTATCGGTCATAACAACAGATCTGAGCATAGGTGTCTCATACTTGTCTGAGATTCGTAAAGAAGCATTGTTGCCTTATCACAATAGCTACATTATCATCTATTAGGTCATATATTCATTGTACATTCATTTTATAATCAAAACATGATGAGAACCATACATCAAATATGTCATAAAACATACTCATAACCAACATATAACCAACAAAAAAAATCAAGGATATAACAACCATAAAAAACACATATGAACTAATACATTTACACATGAAATACCAAGGAGAAAGAGCTATTATTAATGAATGCATAAGCCAACCAGGTCTGGGACTTCCACGAACCACGTGATCATAGATTGGGTCGAACCAAATCTTTCTTTCATCCAATCACCCTTGTGCCATATTTCAAGCACGAATGTGGGACTTACAACAAAATCAACCAGGGCTTCCTCATGCTTTACCATATATCCAACCAAGGGATTCCTAGGCCCGAACCCTCATCAATACAACCAGGCTTTATTGGAATCCCTACCAGATCACTAGGCCCTAAACAAGCATGGATGCCTCTATATCTCTCCACCTAAACAGTGAGGAATTTGTATTGCTCAACCTCTCAGCTTTACCGTGTATCTCGCCATTACCGGTCAAGGGATTCCTAGGCCTACGAGGTTTCCATCATCTAGGAATTACCGTGTATCCTACCATTACCGGTTAAGGGATTCCTAGGCCCAATCCAGGATATTCACTTATGAGTTTTATCATGTATCCCATCCCGGGATTCCTAGGCTCAACCAAGGTGTTCACAACCAGACTTTACTATGTATCCCATCCTGAGATTCCTAGGCCTTGTGAATAATCTTGCAACCACCCCACTCAATTTTGAATCCATTCAACAATTCAACTCAACCAAATACAAGAGAACCCACCACACCATGGTTATCCGGAAATGGCAAGGCAAGGTTGAAAACCACTATCACACCTGGAAAAACCCATGCTAATGACATCAAGAGAACCAAATACACACATGCATGTACCATGCATACCAAAACTAGAATCATACATGAAACTCGATACATGCGAGTAATTTCACTGTAGCTGCTTGATCTTGCTCTTCCTTGCTTGATCTTTGCTTCCCTTTGCTTTCTTGTGCAATCCAAGTGAATGCTAGAGTGTTCCAAGCATGCTCCAAGAATACTCTAAGTGGGTGAGAGAGATAATGGAGAGAGAACTCCACCCAAAAACCATCAAAAGTCTTGTGAACTAATCCTCATAAGCCTTTTCATTAATGAGGCCTCTTTTTTCTTCATTTTCCATTGTTTTCCTTCATTTTTCTCCTCACATGCAACCTGTGACCTTTCACCTTCTTTTTCTCCTAATTTCCTTTATTTTCATATATAAAATGTCAATTAATGCCACTTTTCCTTTTCAAAGGCTTTGCCATTGCCTTTGCTAATTTCCCTTAGCCATAATAAACCAAATGAACACCCACACTAGGCTTTTTTTTCCCAACATTCAACTCGGAATACGTATCCCATGACCTTGGTTATTATTTTGCCTTTATTGACTTTATTGCATGGAATTTTGACCAGGGCTGTTATAGAACCCTCCCCCTTGGGGGAACACCACCCTTAGTGTTCAATGACACCTACAACCAGCAAAACCATTGAAAAACCAAAACATACTGCCCATGGAGCTTTATAACACAACTCGTTGTAGTATTTACAATGACATCCTGTTGAAAACAAAAAAATGCACTACTCAATTGAGATTTATAACACAATTCATTACAGAATTTACAATAACAACCACATATACTTATGCATATATGCTTCAACCAAAAAATAACCATACGGTCTATGGAGATTTATAAATCTAACTCGATATAGTATTTACAATAATATATACATATACAAATATGCACGTTTGCTCAACCAACAAGTAAAAGGATATGCTGTCGATATATGCAAGAAGGGATTCCAAAGGTTCACACCTCCACCCTCAAAAGTACTACCAAGATTCACTTCCTTCCTAGGAATTCCAAAATCCATTGCCAAAGTCAAATATGCATCCAATGTCCAACGTTACAAGCATGCGTTTTTGTCCTCTGAGTGAACAATTACTGGCTCGTTGTTCCAGGGCACACTCCAATGTGCATTTGATTCCATCTGGAAATTCCAATGACCAAAACAAATCCATTCCCGGCCTTCCTTTCTCTGCTACACAGTCCCTTGGGCAATTTGGTCACCCCTTCCGTGTAGTCACTCACCTTCCAAATCCCTGACATTCCCTTTCTCGGGCGATCCATCCCTTGACAAGGTTTCCTCGCATCGAAAGGTCTAAAAACCAAGGCATATTCCTGCCTCAAAACCATCATATCGATCATAACATGCTCATGGAAATCAATGGACACTACTTGGTACTAGTGCCTCATAATGACCCTGCTCCTGCATGCTTTACCAACATATTGTTGCATGTTCCAATTCCTTTTGCTACTTCTAATTCTTTGACATCCAATCTCAGCCACCAAAATGGGCATTTTCATGCTTTCTTGTACCAAGCACATAATTTCCATTAGACTCAAAACAAATTGAAATATATTCAAATCATACCTCATTGGTGGCCCACCAATAAAGTACACTTTCAATTATGTTCACTTCCTATCACAATAAGCCAAACCAACTCTTGACCAAATCATCATGTATAAACATATCACACATGGTTAGCTCAAAACACAACCATCATAGATCAAAATCATGAATCACATGAAATCATCATAAACCATAATCATAGATCACATGTAACCATCATAAATCAAAATCATAAATCACATGCAAAATAAAATTAAAATAAAATATTTATACTATTCCTTGAACCGGTCCTTCACTTCTACGTTTATCCTTTGTCCTTTTCGTATACACACCGGATTGGTTGCCACACCCAACAAACACCCAATGCCTTTTTCTTTTCTTCAATGACGTACACATACACAATGTACATCACAACACATACATCCACACACAGCGTACGCCACCACACAATGCATACACCTACATCTACACCGAGTGTACAACACAACACAATACATACTCCTACATCTACTATACAACACAATACACACACGTACACATAGTACAACACAATGAATACACATGTCACGATGCCACGACTACACAATGCACATTTGTAGTACTGCATCTACACAATACAAAATATACAACATGCACACAATACCACATGTACAACATGTACATAGTACCACCTGTACACAACACCACCTGCACAATGTGTACACAACATCACATGTACATGACACCATCTGTACAACGTGTACACAATGCCACATGTACACTACACCACCTGTACAATGTGTACAAAACACCATATGCACGACATGTACACAACACCACTTGCACATAGCACCACATGTACAATATGTACACAACACCACATATCCAACATATACATAGCACCATCTATACCCAACATTCCATATGTAATATGTGCACAACACCATACACACAATAGGTACACAAAACCATAGCTGCAATCATTGAATATACAATATGCACAACATATACATAATAGTAGCGCTGCACATCCAAAACCACATTATCTCTACCAAGCAAACCTTGCTTCCAATATCTCTCAACCATCCATGCTTATCCTAGCATGTCGTGGATCACGTTGTTTTCATTCTGCTAATGTATCTCTCAGCATTACTTGTCCCTAACATAAACATAGGCATAGTATAAACACATAATATCAACTCATATCCACATGATACTGACCTCATAAATTTGTGAAGGCTACTCTTCCCGCTTGATTCTCCATAAGACTAGGAACCTCTTTCATGTCATTCACCTACATAAGCAATCATTCCTCCACTAAGAAACCTTACTTTTAGTGTCTCTCCGCCATCCATGCTTATCCTAGCATGTCGTGGATCATGTTGTTTTCATTCTTCTGATGTATCTCTTAGCATTACTTGTCCATAACATAAACATAGGCATAGTATAAACACATAATATCAACTCATATCCACATGATACTGACCTCATAAATTTGTCGAGGCTACTCTTCCCACTTGATTCCCCATAAGACCAGGAACCTCTTTCATGCCATTCACCTACATAAGCAATCATTCCTCCACAAGAACGATCCCTAACAACCTTGTCAGATAATGACATAGATACATACATATATATGAACATTAGCATAAAACAATCATGATCCTGTCAGACAATGACATACATGCATACATATATACATATAAACATTAGCATTAAACAATCAAATTTATGAAGACCCTGTCAACAATGACATACATGTATACATATATAGACATCAACATAATCATGATCACAACATAATTACCAAATAAATTATGGTCAAGGTTAAGAGAACTCGCTTTATCCGTGTAACATGCACAACATTGAAAATAATAGTTCCCAACTTAGCTAAGGCGTCTAACGCCTCAAATCCTTTTACTTTACCTTTCATGTTACCTTCCTTATGATTTTCATGCCATCGTCCATTATCCCCATGGACATAACTAATCAACTTACTGTCATACTCTTGCCTTCCACTTCCCTTATACCTACACCAAACTTCATCCAGGTCTTACACTACCTGTTTGTTTCTTTCAGCTCTCTCAAACTCCATTAACTTTCCTCTTTCCCCCACTGGCTCCCACTACCCTCAAAACAAAAAAGGAAAGAGCAAGGACAAACAAGAAGAAAACCATGAAAACACAATAGTAATACGACACCATAGTAGAGTGGCATGCCCATGCACTAGATACAATCAAGACCACAAATCAAGATCAACAAATCACAAAATACCAAAGGCACAAGACTAGCAACAAACACCATGACTCAATCCCCATGGATCCCCAATGCCTCCAAGGGAAAGATCAGTTTGAGCTTTCTTCAAGATTTCATGGTAGTCTCCCTGCCATGCAATTCCCTGCATCATCTCACCATAAACACATAACTGTCAGTGCATAAATAAATATACAATATACCAATTACCTCCCCTTGTTGTGCCAAGCACGCTGCCCTATATTTGAATATGCACATACATCATTTATCAAGATACTTTAATTCCTTGATGAATCTTGACATAATTGAGAACCAATTGTCATACCTGTCAAGTACATGTTCATAAATATAACACATATCCACATAATATCAGATAAAATCAAGGTTAAGAAGACTTCTTGTACTCAAAGCATTCATTCGTTAGAATTGCAGTTTCCAAATATAGCCAAAGGAATTCTCACACAATTCCTTTTTTGAAATTTTACCTTTCTACAATTGAGTCTTACTATATTCTATCACATCACCCAACTATTAGTTATATAAACAAATCAATTGTTACCTTTTCATGCTAATACCAAACACGTTTCCTTCCAACTGTTCACACATGTGAGTCGCACATTCCAAAGATCAATACATCGTGTCTATTAATTTGATATCAACCTTTACCAAGATCTGCAACCATGTCATAATTAACTAACAATCATTACTCATACTACTACAACTAACACCTACTTACACTCAAGTATATATGACTTGTCTAAGCACATATGTGTTAGTCCAACCCTCTTAAAACAAGATCATTCCTTCATGCAATATTATAGACACACACTCATATAATGAAAGTAATCAAACATTTATACAACATATAGACGACATAATAGACACCAAACACTCAAACACCAAATAAACGACATAATCAAACATTCAAACACTAAATATATGACATAAACAAATTCATACCTTAATGTATTTCAGGGGAGGCTATCACATATGCACAATCAATCCATATTAGTATGACACATTATCACAAGCATATCGACTCATACCTGAATATCATGACCACATCTGCATATATCAATCAAGATTAACACGATATATATAACATCAAGATCTCAAATGCAATGAGCATAGTCATCATGCATATGACCACAATGCATACAACAACAAGTTATTATCCTTCATGACTAACCAACGCATGTGTATATAACCACAATGATTAACTAGCATCTATCATGCATGTAACCATAACAACAATAGAATGACAAGCATGTACATAAACCTAATGTGTATAACAACCATTAACCAACATACCTGCATGCCCAACATTCAAACATGTACGATGATATGCTCTTACCCCGAGGTCTAGTGTTGCAATCTTGCTCTGGTGATCTACATCTCTTGCTCTATCTCAACCAACACATCAGAATCATAACATGCCAACAACATCATCATGACACAAACTTCATACAATGACCTCACAATGCATGCATAACAACATATAGACACTCACATGCATAACAAATGCATATACAACTCACATGCATTCATGACCAAAGCATTGATCCAAAATGGATTTTGGATAGACTCCTAAGTCTAAGTGTTCCTCACAGAGGAAAAAAAATGAAAAACCAAGAAAGTTCCTAGAACTAGCCCCATTGCAGAGATCGTTTCATTCTGAATCTACTGCAACTTGAATGGGCAAAAATGGACTTAGGGTGCATAAGTTATCACAGAAATAAAATGCCCAGTTTCTTTGAAAAAAGAGGCAAAAAACCCCTAAAATTGGAAAAAAATCCTTATAAAGGGAAATCGCATTGGAAAAAGGCGAAGGTTGGATTAATTCGAAGGCAGAGGAAACTCTGATCCGCCAATCCGATCGATCGGATTGGAGGCAGACACATATACGATATCGGGACCCTGGATCTGGCGATTACGATCATGCGATTCGCTGATCATGCGATCGTCAATCGCCGATGATCGGATTGGTGAATCGACGTCGGTGATGCACAGAACCCCAGGCCAAGCGACGTTGCGATCGCCGATATTGGCGATTGGCGATCGATGATATCGGCGATCAGCGATCGATGACCCCCGATGCCGATAAAAAGGTTGGACCCAATAAAATTATGAATGATATTTGATAATATTTCAAGTCTGGTAAAAGGGGTTTTTTCAATGTAAATCGCATTTTTGTTAAATGAATGAAAAACAAAAGAAATGCGAATAAAGCGATAAAGTGGACCTGAAAGGGTTTATAGATGCAGGTATATATGTTTTGAGATCCGAAACAAGCGGTATTTCGGGCGGGTCGTAGGCTATAAGTGGTTTTGGCCGGACTCCGCCCGAGCCCATAGACTGGCTGTCATGAGTCCAAGTGCCGAAGAGAGAAAACCACCCTTTTCGGTCGGTTAACCCTTGTAAGCATTGGCCACCCGAAATGAACTTTAGCCGTTGGATCTAGATCTCTCAGGTCAACAGTGGAGATGTGATAAGCAATTAAAAGGCGGACCTGATAGAAGTATACGACAGATCTATGGAATTTGAAGTCGAATGAACAGTGTTTGGCGGATTTTTCCCATGTTTTATGTATATTTCTCTGTGAAAATAGAAAACACCATTTTTGGGATTTTTAAAGGCCCGATGGACCATTCTGTTACAGAACAGGTGGCCACTATCCCTGAAGGCGTTTAGCAATGATTGCTAATGCTCAGAGGGGGATTCGAGCGAACAGAGGCCAGGACCCAGAGAGCCCGAGAAGAGGAAATGAACACACAATGCTGATTGGATTTAAAACCACAGATTGACAGAATGACAGAGACAGAAAGGAGTTGTTGCTAAAATAGAGAATAAGCAGGTAGCACAGAAGCGAAAAAAACAAGTGACAGAGCTGAGAGCTTCAAGAGCCAGGGAGAGATGGTCTTCTGAGCCCATTGTTCCTCTGTAAAAAAATGGAGTTTAGCCAAAGAGCTTGTAAAAGGACTTTGCCATAATTCCAGAGAGCCTAGTCGAGTTGAATAGAGCTCACAGAGGCTTAGCACAAGAGTTTTGGGTGAAATCCAAATTAATATTGTTGTTTTGTGTATGTTTTATTGTTGCATTGTATCTGCTATTTTAATTGCTACTATTTTGTTTTATATCAGTATATGCAAATCAATTTACAACACCTGAACAATTTAAAACAAACATAAGAATACACCCATAATTTCAAACACATATTTAATTCCACACAGGTTAATCATTAAGACTTGGGGAATATTTAAGCTTTGGAAGTGGGAGAGGTTCTTGTAAGTTAGGCAAGAAGCCTAAGTGCTCGATTTCCAGATCAAACATCCAAACAACAACATCATGAACTCCTACATGGAAACACAACTATAACAATGACCACTACCATGCATACATAACAAGCACATATACAACCTACATGCATGCATGACAAACACATTTCGCCCATCTAGTCCAAGTGTTGAACCGTGCTCTGAAACCAATCTAATGCCCTCCTCCCACATTTACCCAAGCTACCCGATCCACAAGGGTAAACATGTGATAAGAGGCTACTATGGTGTGATTCAACTCCCCATGTACAGTTAAGGAAGTGGAATCGACAAAAAAAAATCATTATGACCTTCCACACATGCTATAAAATCTTCAGGAGCCAACCAACCCTTCCAAGTGACCAACCTCTGAGAAAACTTGACATTTTACTGATCTAGACCCTCAGGTGCTCCCCTGAAAAGCCATGCATCTGAATGAGGCCCTTCAGTCTCTCCCATAGCAAGGAATGCCAACAAATGTGGCCTTTTTTTAGGCAGTTTTGTGCCAACAAGCCTGAATTCTTGCCACTTTTTCAGGGCCAAGATTCAGGTACCTGCCCAGAACTTCATGAAACTTCATGAAACTTCTAGAAATGATAAATCATAATGGAATAAGGCTACTAATGCAATCATAGGTAAAATTACTTGATCTGACCCCTACTAGCCATGACATGCATTTCGCCAAACATGTCACAAATATGTAATATGCAGGTCATAACAACAAATCTGAGCATAGGGGTCTCATACTTATCTGAGATTCATAAAGAAGCATTGTTTCCCTATCACAATAGTTGCATTATCATCTATTAGGTCATATATTCATTGCACATTCTTTTTCTAATCAAAACATGATGAGAGACATACACTAGGTCTGTCATAAAACATACTCATAACCAACAGAAATACCAAGGATATAACAACCATAAAAAGCACATATGAACCAATTCATTTACACATTAAACACCAAGGATAAAGAGATCTTATTAATGAATGTATAAGCTAACCAGGTCTGGGACCTCCACGAACCACCCAACCATAGATTGGGCTGAACCAAATCTTTCTTTCATCTAATAACCCCCGTGCCATATTCCAAGCATAAATGTGGGACTTACAACAAATCCAACAAGGGCTTCCTTATGCTTTATTGTATATCCCACCAAGGGATTGCTAGGCCCGAACCCTCATTAATACAACAATGATTTACTACAGTCCCCACCAGATCATTAGGCCCTAAACAAGCATGGATGTATTCGGATCTCCCCACCTAAACCGTGAGGAATTTGTCTGTCTCAACCTCCCGGCTATACCGTGTATTCCTCCATTACAGATCAAGGGATTCCTAGGCCTACAAGGTCTCTACCCTCTCGGATTTACCATGTGTCCTGCCATTATTAGTCAAGGGATTCCTAGGCCCAATCAAGGATATTCACCTATGATATTTATCGTGTATCCCATCCCGAGATTCCTAGGCCTAATCGAGGTGTTCACAACCAGGATTTATCGTGTATCCCATACCGAGATTCCTAGGCCTTGTGAATAATCTTGAGACCACCCCACTCAGCTTCAAATCCATCTGGCGATCCAACTCAACCAAACACAAGAGAACCCACCACACCATGGTTATCCGGAAATGGCAAGGCAAGGCTGAAAAACACTGTGACACTTAGCAAAACCCATGCCAATGTCAACAAGAGAACAAAATACACACATGCATGTATTATGCATGCCAAAACTAGTAAGGAAATCATACATGCAACTCAATATAGTGAATAATTCTGTTGTAGCCGCTTGATCCCGTTCTTGCTTGTTTGATCTTTGCTTCCCTTTGCTTTCTTGTCCATTCCAAGTGAATGCTAGAGTTCTCCAAGCATGCTCCAATAATACTCTAAGCGAGTGGGAGAGAGAATGGAGAGAGGCCTCCACCCAAAAACTGTTAAAAGGCTTGTGAATTGATCCTCATAAGCCTTTTTATTAATTAGGCCTCTATTTTCTTCATTTTCCATTGTTTTCCTTCAATTTCCTCCTCACATGCAACCTATGACCTTTCACCTTCCCTTTCTCCTAATTTCCTTTATTTTGATAAATAAAACGCCAATTAATGCCACTTTGCATTTTCAAAGCCTTTGCCATTGCCGTTTCCAATTTCCTTTTGCCATAATAAACCAAATGAATAGCCACGCTAGGATGTTTTGCCCAACAGTCAGCTCAGAATATGTGTCCCTTGACCTTGGTTATTATATTGCCTTTATTAACTTTATTACATGGAATTTTCACCAGGGTTGTTACAAATGTAGGGGTCTTACTCCAAGAGGAGGAAGATATTGGAAAATGCAAATTGGAAACTATTAATTCTTATTTTCCTTAACCTTAATTATTTCTTGTGAATCTTAGTTAATATTATTTATGTTCTTTAGTTATATCTTTTTATCAAGCAAATATCAATAATGAAACAACGAAAATAGAGGACACATAAATTAGACTCTCAACCAAGGCAAAACCCCACCAAGGGAAAACCCCGAAAACTTATCTTCTTATAGAATTTGCTTCAATTGAGACACAAAGACCCAAAACCTAGACTAATTCCTTCTCCAAGTACCATGTCATCCTATCAATAAGTTCTTCCTTGAATCTGCACCAACCAGCTTGAAACTGAAACTTCAACCTGCCAACTTCAATACTGCAACTCGTCCTGCAACCTCGACCCTGTAATTTCAGCCTTGCAACTTCTCAAGAAACCCTAATACACCTTCCTCCTGGTACCTTCTTAGAGCAAGATAGATCCCACATGTGAGAGAGATAGATCCCAAAACAAATATTTTCCCTTCCTTCTTGGATTCTTCTTGCTTCCTAGAGCTTTGATCTCCTTTTCTGCTTCTCCCAGCTATAAATCAAACTCTCTCTTGATAGATCGAACTTCTTCAGTGAGTGAATGCTAAATGAGGTCGAATTTCTTCTTTATATAGGCTTTCCAAGGGGTCAAATTCCCTCCTTTAGGCTAACTTTTAACAACTAGGGAAAACTTGTACTCTTGGAGTTTCCAAGACTTTCTAGACAAAAACATAATTCTTTTTACAATTACATTTTTCCTGGAAGGGTCTTATAAATAGGATGTTGACTCCTTTGACCCATGACAATAAATCGTAATATCTAACAAGCCCTAGAAGGATGAAGAACATGCATTTACCTAGAAGACCATCAATTATGGGCATGAAACCCATGCTTTAATAAGAATAACTTTTTATTTTCTTCTCTTGTTTATTACATAGGAAACATATTGAAATGAGTATGACAAAAATTATGAAGACCGAAACTAGTTACCTTGTAAACACTCCTTCTTAACCAGGGAGGTATTCATAATCGTACAACTAGTGCAACATCATTCTCAAATTGAAGAGTTATCATAAGAGGAGTCAGACTGATAAGCCATACTGTAAGCATCATCATTATGACCAACATTGTCTTAGAGGCACAACTAAAAAAAATTTACTCTAATCAAGAGCATTATGTTGGGAGGTTTTGCGTGTGATACCGCACTACCTCTATAAGGTACATAACCCATCCCAATGTGTATAAGGTATGTCCTTTTAGAACTATTCTTATCTTGGATATTCAATATTGAGTCCTCAAATAATATCAGTCCTGTTTGACCACTCTTCTCTTGGATATCTGTCACTTCCTCAAGGAGTGTCGATACCTTTCCTTTCTTCGATGCTTTATTCTCAAGGAAACCACATATGCTTATCCAATCCTCTGCCATTCTCTCTTGATCACCTAATGAATATAATGCATATGTGATGCCCAACATCACTCCCTCTCAACGAGAGAGGACATACCTATTCTCCTTCTGATTAAAGAATAGATTCTCGCTCCTATTCAAGCAAACTCCTTCTACTCCCTTTACTCAACATAATGCCTTCTCTTGTAGGAACGGGATTGACCTCATCCTTGACTTGATTTATTGCTTCATCCTAGTCGAGGGTAGAGGAGATCCAAGATTCCTTTATATTTGGAAAGTCAACATCACAAGCCTTATATCTTGTCTTCATAAGAGTATCAAATACTAGTTATGTGTAGCTACCAGGCTCCCTCTTTTCTCCTCATCTCATTGTATCAATCCTACTTTCTTTCGAGGTATCATGGAGACATCTTCGCTCTTCAATATTGTGACAGGTTCCAGGTCATTCTTCTTGCTCATCACTTCCATCTTCATTACTATAGATGAAGGCATTATATTTGAGCCTTTCCAATCTTCCTCCTGAAAGTGATTGACCTCCAGGTTACCTTCTCACATTTCTACCTTCCAAGATGATCATATCTTGACTTCATAGTTTCCAAGTACTAGATATTAAACTTCCCTCGATACTCTTCACCCATACAGTTGAACTTGCCTCAATTTTCATAATGTATTATCGCAACATTCTTTCAGGTAGAAAAAATAACATGTTAATAAGATAAACAATAATTCAAATCAGAATTACCTTATCATGATGACCTTCTTGTACCATAAACATCCTCATTGATCATCTCCACTTGAAACTTCCTTCATGCATCGGAGTGCTCAAAGACCAAACTTGATTACCAAGTTACAAATTTTTCTTCCAGAGATTATACTCGATGTTAATCATTAATATATACGTTCTAGAGAAAGTTTTAAATTCTTTATACATCTTAAAGTAGGTCAACTTCTATTCATTTCAAGCATCACATATCCATATACTTAAGCATATTTTATGAAAAAAATATTTTCTCAAGATTTGGTACATATGAATCTCATCTAAAGTTTACATTCAACATGCATTCTTATGCTTTCACCCAATCATCTAGATATATGCCTTAAAGTGAGTCTGCAACTTGATCCATTGCATTTGTGCATCCTTTTACTATTATTACTTCCACATTACATGGAATTTATACTAACTTTGTCATAATTCTTCTCCCAAGAACCTTCCATAATGATGGTTCTTCCAGGATCATAATGACACATCAAAGCAAGATGGAAACCTCTAACATAATGTTAGATAATGCATGGATGAACATTATGCAAAAATGGTCTCTCTATCTGCCTATATGATTTCCACAAAGCACCTAATCATGTAAAATCTAAATATGCTATTATCATATGCTTCTCTCTACGATGCTATGCAAAAAATATTATTCTAAAGGAAAGATTAATCCTTATAAAGAACTTGGCAGTTCGTAAACCTTCTTCAATAGTAAATATCCTTCACTTCTTCCTTCTTAGGCTTCTTCTCAAGTTTTGCCACTTCATCAACTACATGAGGTTCACTTCTTTCCTTTCTATTATTATTCTATACCCTTGGAAAATCCCTCCTAAAGTGTCCAAACTCATTGCACTTAAAGCATTGAACCTTGGACATGGCTTTCTTCTTGGACTTCCCAAACTTTCCTTTTATCAAATTCTTGACTTGGGCTAGAAAGGCTTGAGTCTGCTCATCTAACCCAATGTCATATTTTACCTTGATCCTTGATTCTTCCACAATGCATGGAGCCCACAACTCATCAAAAGGAGTTGAATCTTTCTTGGAGTAGATGTTGGTTGCAAAGTTGTTCCATTTTGGTGGCAATGCATTTAGTACACATATGGTCACTTCCAAATCATGTATTGTTTCCCAAGTTCTTGTAGACGGTCTCTTAGTTGATACTATTCCATGAGAGAGGATGTCATATTCCCATCCTTTTATTTCTTCATTCTATATAAATTATTCCGTAAAGACATATTTTGTCCATATGTACTTACAGAGTACAAATTTACTAGCTTGGCATACATAGCCTTGGAAGTCTTTAAATTTGCAATAAATGGAACACAATATTCTTTAATAGATTAAAGCATGATCCTTTGAGCCCTTACTTCCCATTTCTTGTACTTTGCTAGTTCTTGTGTCTTGTCTTTGCTAGGTTCAGTAATCTCCCTAGTAACATATTCCATTACTTTTTGTTTTATGAGTATCAGGTCAACCCTTTTCATCCATGCTACATAATTTGATGCTCCAACGAAATTATTACTCTCCTTGCAGAAATAACTCATATGACTGTAGATTCAAACATGATGTAATAATATGATACTTACTTGATAACCAATACTATCCTTGATGATGTCTCCAACCTTCTTGATGCCTTCAATATCTTTGAAGAGACTTCCCCGAGAGATGTTCCCTAGGATTCCTCCACTAACAACTTCCAAGAGTGATGAAAGATAAGATCCTTTGATACTTTCTTTAAAGAGGTCCACCAATGAGTCTTCAACTAGATCCTTCAAGAGTTAGTCCTTCTTGAATTCTTCTCCTTCAGGATTTCCTCGAGAGTTTCCTTTTCCCCTTCCCCTTGACAAGTAATGTCTTCTAGTATCATTATAGTTGCCTTCCTTTTTCACCTTAGCTATGAAACCATGTTGGCCCAATGCAAAGTGGCAGTAATTAATTCTTATTTTCCTTAACCTTGATACTATATTGTGAATCTAAGTTAATATTCTTTATGTTATTTAGTTATATCTTTTCATCAAACAAATATCAAGAACAAAAAAACAACGACAAAGGACAAAAAAATTAGGCTCTCAGACAGGGCAAAATCCCTCCAAGGGGAAAACCCAGAAAACTCTTGTCTTCTTATAGAATCTACTTCAATTGAGACACAAAGACCCAAACCTTAGACCAAGTCCTTCTCCAAGTGCTAAGTCATCCCTTCAACAAGTCCTTCCTTGAATCTACACTAACTAACTTCAAACTGCAACTTTTACTTGCCAACCTCAATATTGCAACTAGTCCTGTAACTTTGACCTTGTAATTTCGGCCTTGCAGCTTCTTAAGAAACCCTAATACACCTTCATCATGAGACCTTCCTAGAGAAATACAACTCTTCCCAAGGTCAAGGAGGTAAAGGTAGGGTATTGTTCTTTCAAGCTAAAAGATATTGCACTTAGTGCTACTATAATTTGAACTTGCAACTTTAGCTTCCATTTGCAGCACCATAAACCCTATAATTTCACAATGTGAGAGAGATAGAGCCCAAAATAGGTATTTTCCTTTCCTTGTTAGATTATTCTTGCTTCCTAGATCTTTGCTCTCCTTTTTTGCTTCACCCAGCTACAAGTCAAACTTTTTCTTGATAGATCAAACTTCTTCAGTGAGTGAGTGTTAAATGAGGTCGAATTGCTTCTTTATATAGCCTTTCCAAGGGGTAAAATTCTCTCCTTTAGGCCAACTTGTAACTTCCAAGGATGACTTGTACTTTTGGAGTTTCCAAGACTTTCTAGACTAAAAAATAATTATTTCTACAATTACATTTAGCCCTGAAGGATCTTATAAACATGATGTTGACTCCTTTGACTCATGATAACAAATCCAAAGACCTAACAAACCCTAGAAGCATTAAGAACATGCTTTTACCTAGAAGACAGTAAATAATGAGCATGAAACACATGATTCAACAATAATTTTTTTCTTTTCTTCTCTTGTTTGTTACATAGGATACATATTGAAATGAGTGCAACAACAATTATGAAGACCGAAACTAGTCCATCGACTAGAAGATATAGTGTGAAATTGGGGTACATAATCTAACACCTAGATATTCATCTAGGTGCTAACCCTATAGAAATGGGAACAAAATTATAGATCATTAGCCCCTCCAAAGACAATAATGCATGTGTGGCTAGCCATCAAAGGGGAAATCCCAACTTTGGATACGCCTAGGAGATGTTGATAGACAAGACCAAGTAGGTGCCCATGTCATGGGTAACAACAAGACATGATATCTCATCTACTCATCCATTGCCACTTCACCAAGGAGGGCTTCACAATATCTTGAATCCTATGCAAAAATCCAATCTAACGGATACGTGGCAACTTCCAAGAGGCTCTAGACCAATGGTTAGAATAGGTAGTGATGGAAGATGTAGGATTGGCATTTGAGATACTATGGTCTATATGTCTTGCAATAAATGAAATCACTTCCCAAATTCAGGATCCAAACATCTATAAATTGAATGAAAGTAGAAACTCCACTCCTCCAAACAAGACTCTCAAACCTCCCTTTATCCTAATCCCTCCAATATTTGATCCCACTCTAACTGGAGGGTATTTTAATGGGACATCTTAATGAAAAGTGGGAGTTAGTAGAGTTGTTGGTTTATTTATATTACCTCAAGAGGAAGAGTATCCTTCAATTTTGGTATTGGAAGAGCAACAAACAACAAAGTTGAATTTAAAGTTGTAGACACATTATTGGTCTTAGCATCGGAAGTAGGTATCAAATCACTAGAAGTCTTCAAGGACTCTAAATCCATAATAAGCCAAGTAAAGGAATCCTTGACAAAAAATGACATTATGTATCATGGTTACATTTGAAAGGAAAGAGAAAAGAGCTGCAAATTTCAACAAATCTCCTTTATGCATTTATATAGAGAACTCGACAATGAAGTGGATTAACTAGTAAAATAAACTGTCCACTTAACTTGAGGAACAATGCTCATAAAGCACTCCATAGAGGGACTTTTGTTGAATTTTCATAGATATGGCCGGTCTTCATAATTATAATTTTTGGGCATTGATGTATTTTGTAAATCATGTTCTTCATGCTATGGTCAAAAGAAAAATATTAAATGCATGTTTTTGATGTGCTTTGTGAAAAGAAGAAAATTTGATTTTTTGAAAATAAATTTTTGGCTCGAAAATAAA
This sequence comes from Pinus taeda, assembly GCA_000404065.3. Lineage (NCBI taxonomy): Eukaryota > Viridiplantae > Streptophyta > Pinopsida > Pinales > Pinaceae > Pinus > Pinus taeda. The sequence continues at coordinate 15,677 of APFE030027386.1, read as the reverse complement.
CCAAGTTTGCCTCCTCCTAGTCAAGTCGGCCCAACCTAAGAGGCACCCATTCAACCCAACAAAAGGCTATAAATACGAGGCATTCAACCTCCCTTCCAAGAGAGCAATTCACAACTCTATGAGGTAAGTAATGCGGCCTATTTGAGGTAAGAAAAGAAGGAATATGAGGCAAGAAAAGAAGAGGCTGAGTCTAGTATAGAGGACGAATTTAAGGCAAGCAAGAAGGTTTGTCTAAAGCCAATGAAGAAGGTCTATCTAAGGTCAATAAGGAGATCTCTCTAAGGCCAACAACAGGTTTATTCGAGATAAGCAAAATTTTGAGGAAGAAATCCATGTGAAATGCATCAAGACTAAACTTCTTTAGGGAAAAGCATGAGACTGAAATTATTCCCTAGCCGAGAAAACCCGACCAAAGTTATTAGGAAACCAATTAACTTGCCTAGGAGGCAATTTGGTCCAAGTTTGACCTAGCTACATTGTAGATCTATTTTACCTTGTCTTTAACTGATGTATCTATGTTGAAATTGATGATTTCTCTAAGGAAAAGGTTGTTGGGTTCCCCCCCATGTGGGTTTTCCCAAGGTAAACTCTTGTGTTCTTTGCGTGGATATCTCTTCATGATCCTATTGTCATAAATATTATGTTGTTGATGTCTTCTATGTAATTAGTTAATGATGGAATAATGTATAAGAATGTGAAAAGGATATAAAATCATTTGAAATGATGATTAGTATGGAAGAATATATGAAACCTCAACATGGTATTAAAGCTATGGTGAAAGAACAACCTTGAAAAATAAGTCATCCCCATGGTTTGATCTAGATGCTTCAGCGCAACAATCATGTTCTAGAAGAAGGTCCAAAGTCTATTATGTAAGGAATCCTATAAGCCCTAGTCTTAGCCATAATAATATAATTCTCTAAAAAAATGGGTAGAAGCCGTAATTTAAGGTCAAAGTTTCATCTTACTAATTGCTAGAATTAAACCGTGTTTCATTATTTTATTTTCTAGTTTTAGATCTCAGAGCAACCCCCTATTCGAGCCTCAGATCTGAACCTCAGATTTACTACAGAAGCTGAAATATGTAAGGGGATTCATGAGTCCTCGAGAGGATGAAAATGCTAAGAACTAGGCCACAAAAATCGAATTAGACCTCAGTAGTAATCTCAAACCTAGGATATAGATTGCGCCAAAAGGTGTCCAAATCTTAGGAGTTACCTTTAAAAGTTTGAATTTGAGGAAGATCAGTGAAGTCAATTGTAACAAACAATGAATACATCTTGTTGTTGATTATGAAAAATCTTCACTGTGTTATGCTTTGAGATCAAAGATCAAAACCTAATTGTTGAATATCTCAGAACTAAGTATATTTATCTATTGTTTTCAAACAATTTCATATATAATTTTTTAATAACCATTGCAAAGAAATATTGCTTCTCAAAGGTCAAGGTTATTTGGTCTTCTACAAGGCCAAAAAGACTTGAGAATAAATATTCGAAGACCGAGGAATCTTAGAAGGTAATTCAAAATAGTTTGAAATTGCCTCAGTTAATGTCATGGACAACGAAGGTGTCTATTAAATTCTTCTTGCATTTCAATGTATGTATTGTTGTTCCCATATTTTTGTTTGTTTGAAGATTAAAGCTTTTCAAGGGTTGTGTTGACGGTGCTGGATTCCGCCAACATTGTAAGGGGATCTCCCCGATGTGAATTCCCAATTAGACCTCACACCGTTTGGTGCATGAGTCCCATCCATTCATATGTCATGACCACCATTGGAATGGTTTAAAGATATGCCTTGGTTACAAACCAACACAAGAAAGAACAACACCACTTTGGGGTAGCAATAATGCGAGCTTTGTGGGACACCCATTATAAGGTATACGAGGGACACTTACATGGATGGTGAGGGAAATAGACCATCGGTTAGAAAATAAATAGAACTATCCTAGAGGGGACTCGGGGTTAAAGAGAAAGACTTGTTGAATACCTACAGATTAGTCCACATAATAAGCAACAATCGTTAAAGCATAACAATAATCATTCAATAATATCCATAGCTAAGCAACAAATTAGTTAATTAACTTAGTATATAAATGAAGCAACATATACCATAAACATAACCCGAATAGTCCAACTACATCTACAATACATTATGAAGAGGTGTATGCTCATTGAAATTCTGATTATAAGTGTAAGATCCCAAGTACATGATTACATAGATGAAACATTATATCCAATAGCGGAACACACAGCCACAACTTGCTTCTCCAAAGAATTATTTATGTCCTATGTCTTACAGGAGAAGCCAAGGCAAGACCTCTAGAATCTAAGGCTTCCAAAAGACCTTTGCTTGAGTTATGAGGAGCTATTTATAACAAATATCAATGACCTTTGAGCTTATTCATGACTCTTATAATTCTCTAACTATTCACATTCTATACATGACTTATTACATTTCATGTGTGACTATTCATATTCCACATGTGTCCCTTGGACTTCATTACATATCATTTATTACATAATACAATTTATATAATGAGACAATGGCCTAATAAGACAAAAGTAATAATGGGACAAACACTCATCAAATGGATAAATAATTTTCTTCCTCATGGAGTTCACTTGTAATGTAAATGTGCCATGCTCTGAAATCCTTTGTGATGGGTTCGACCCGAACTGGAAAGTCCCCTTTGTATTGCATCTTCACCTCTAGTTCCTTCGTCAGTATGTTCTTGGAGTTTGACTATACATTATTCCACAACCATGTGAGCTTCAATGAGCTTTGACCAGTGTGATGCGTACTACAGAATAATGTCTTTGGTTACCTCTAAGACTTCCTTTTCATTTTCCTATTTGATTTGTTCGATATATTCCATGATCTCCTGGAAGATGACTTCTCTACCTCTAATTTCTTCAAGTGATTTTATGGTGGGCATCCCATGTTTCTGTGTTAGACACTCAAACCCATTATGCAGTCAATTATACACAGCCATAGTACTAATCAACTGTGCTCCAAGATGCGAGTAGTTATGTAGGTGGAGTCTCAACTAAACCCTGTCTATCTCTGTGACAACCTTGTCTTTCTTTTTCAAATGTTGCAGAGTATCCAAATATTTTCCATCCCACTCCTGCATCTGATCAACTGCTTTGTTTTCTACATTTAGGAGCTTCACCACTGCTTGGGAATTTTTTTGAATGCCAATGAGAGGAGCCATGACTTGATGTATAACTACCGTCTCATCATATAGTCACGCTATGGTGTCCTCCATTCACCTCAGCTCTTCTTGCATGGATGACTGCCATTCTACGGTGTTGATTTTGTGAAGATAACTACTGATTCTACATTGAAAGATGTTCTTCTTGTTGCTTCACCGCAACAATTTCTCTTCTCATCTTGGCATTCTCATTGAACAAGTACTTAGGGTTATCCTGTGTCACTGTAGAAAATGCAACATTTACCACCATGACTACCCTAGGATTGCCTATAAGGAAAGGATATTGTAAACTTGAATGAAGATCAATTTGAGCTCTAGTTCATGCTAAAAAAACATTTTCAAAGAGAAAGGAAAGTTTGATTACGATGCGTCACAAATTTGGAAGGGTCCATTTTGGATGCAAAGTTATGTGACATTCTATTTGGAAAGGAGTGGAAAGATTTAATGGCCCTGTATAAATTAGCCACTCAAATGGGACCTACACAGTCATATGTTGGAGGAGAAATGTCACAGGTGTCTCCAACAGAAATAGGCTCAAGTTCCAAACCTCCACATCAACAACATGCATGACCTTAGCCATTGCCATCAGCACAATCAGGGTTAGCTCCACTGGCAACCTAGCCAAGGTGATGCACACTTTTCAGCCAATGCCTACACAAGAGAAAGAACACTCAATGCATGAGCAAGAAAGAGAGAGACAAGTACACCTTAGACAAATCAGATGGGACCCACCCTACAACTGGCATATTTCTGGAAACTTCTAGAAGAAATTAGTTACATAACAACTGCCATTTTGGTAATGATTTCTAGTGTTTATAAATACCACTAGTGGTTTAGGGTTAGCCTTTGAGACATGAGAGCCCATATATAGGCCCCATTTTGATGTAATAAAGGAGAGAAAAAATCTGGTGTGCATAAACTTTGTGAATTTTTTTCTAGAATTTGTTGGAATTTTTGAAGTTGTTGTAAGGAGGAATTTTGAAGTATGTCTTGGGTTATGAGTGCTTCTCTCCATATAATTCTAAAAACCCACTTTGTAATTTGATTTCTGTGCCATATTAATACAATTGCAGATATTTTTCATGGCAGACCATGTTGTAAACCTTATTTTTGTATGAAATTTGAATGTGATTTTTGATTAAAGAGAATTTTGAATCAATATGATTGTTTTCTTTAATTTCTATAGAATTTATCAAGATTGTGAAGAGTGTATGTATTATTTCGGTAAACTTTTACATGGGTTGAAATAAAAATGTATAAAGTCAAATTATTGTGTTTCTTATAGTTGAATTCTTAATTGCTCAGTTGTCCATTTGATATTAGTAGGTTGAAATGAATTTTTAATTTCTCATTTAGTTTGTTGAAATATGTTCCTCAACTTTTTGTTATCATTAAAACTTGTTTTCTCTTATTTAAAATCAAAGGCACATGGATGCACTAATTGAAAACATGTGGAAATCATATCCAACAAAACATGGATGAATTGTTGACATTTTCCCACCTGAGTTCTCGGGAGAAACACAGATTTTAAAAGATAAATTAAAAAAGTTGATTTGGTTGATTGATATATGCTCATTATATTTTCTATTTTCTTGGAAAAACTCTATGTTAAAGCTAGAATGCATGACTGTTCAGATTTGAGAATATGTAGCAAATATCAATAGAATTAAAGTAAAATTTACACAATCATTCCAACAGAAACAAATATATACAAATAGAAACGAGACCTGATTTAACTCGTTGAAATCTGTCATTTTTTATTTTTTTGGTGAAACCTTATACCGAGACCAAGCACATGAACATTTAAACCTGTCACTGTACTGAAATATGTTTGGCATCATTTAAATGAAACCATTGGTGTTTTCATGCACATATTTTCCCACATAAAACAAAATCAATAACAACAAATTAAAACCAAATTTAGATGTTCCGAGGATCTGCATTATGGTACGACATAATGTGACCCTAGGGCCCCAACACTTGGGAATCTAGAACACATTGTAAGAACCATAAAACAAGTAAGGAAGATTCAAAACACTCCTCACAAGGAATCTAAGAGACACGCCTCCACCGTAGCTATCAAGGGAATCTAGAGATCATTCATCTCCACCCTCCAGCTATCTAGGGAATCTAGAGAATATTGCCCTCACCTGAGAGATGTTCTTCCAGCCTTCCAATGCTCAATCCAATGAATTATTTCTCCTCAAATCCTGTAGAAATGTCAAGCTTTTATTTTCCCTTCTTTGTTGTGCTCATATCTCTTCATTATTCCTTTTTCACTTGCTTTATGTATCTTCCGATGGTTCTATTTTTCCACTACCCTTCACAACTAAATATTTTGACTCCCCCATGCGGTCTCTTACGATGATCTTTGATACTCCCTCCATAACCATTTTGAATCCTTCCCTCCTTCTTACATGGTTGCCGTTGCTGCATTTTGGCTTGTCATGGGGATTCTTTGTGCCAGCCCATGTTCCTGTTGGTTGACTTGGCCTGCCAGTGTGGCCCATCCTCTTCTTTAATTGTTGTTATGTTTTTCCTTGCAAACTCATCCAAAGAAGTATGGACTCTCTGTCCTCCTTCCTACCCCATTAATTGTTATACATGGTCTCATTTAATGACACCTCTACCATCCTTCCCTGGCTGTAAGAAAACAATAAAGTTTTCATTAAATTCAAAGGATTCTCCTTTCTCCAACTTTGGAATATGTGTCCCAATACTCATGCCCGTTTTTCATTAAGATTACATAATTACAAGATTTACAATGAGGGAATATTACCTAAGGGTTGTCATAAAAAATATATTCAATGATTTTATTTATTTTTTTATTTTTTCTAAACAATGAATGAAAAATTTTCAACAATTTACTTTTTATCTTTGACGATTATATTTGTCTTTTTTTTTTTGTCGTATTTATATCGATTTTTTCAATAATATAGTTAAATAAAAGACAATAACTTGAATTTTGTAAAAAAATGGTTGATTGTTGGTTTAGGGCTTAAGTTCCTTATCTTCATTAAGGCAATTGGGGTCACGATGAATTCCCCTCTTAAGTTGTTTATATAATGCTTGTAGATTAGGGCAAAGAAGTAGAACCCTAGAAGTTAAATTACTTCTTTGTCTAATCAAAATAAGTTATGAAACCAAGTCCCATTAGAAGGGATCCCTCTAAGAGGAAATCCTTAAACCATAAGATAAACTATGGAATTAAATAAAGGCAAAGCCCTTGTTGAGGAACCTCTAGTGTATGTCTCAAGGAGAATTAAAGATTACATCCTACTAACAAAGGAGAAATGAGAAATTTACATTATATGCCTCCCTCCAAGTGACAAATTTTCCCTTCAAATGGATCAATTTTGATAACCTTGTCGGAGTTTTGAATTAACACAAAATTGCCTTTGAAAAAATATGTAGAATGGCCAAGAAAAGAGAGTTCAAAGTTGACACCAAATCTATCTTAATATTACTTTTGGAAAAAATGGTTTCAATAATTCGCAACTGTTTGGGAGGACAGTGAGATCTCTGTTTACAAAAGAGGCTCTCGACATCTCTCCTCCTTTTCTTTCATATAAAGAGCTCAAAAACTTTAAGCTAGTTTGAATTGTCATCCACAGAAGGCTTGGAGTCTAATTCATTACAAAAATTTAGATTTACATTCCTTGAAACCCTCATAAGGGAGGTGATAAAATCCTCCAAAGGAGGTGGAAAATTCAAAGTAACTCCAATAAGACCTCAAAATAATGCTTATTGACCTTTAGAATATGTACCAAATGAACTCCAATGGCAATACGATAAGTCAAGGAACTTCTATGAAGCATGGGAATGAATTTACAAGTCAAAAAATGGGTCAACAAACCCCTTAAAAAATAAAAATGATGTTGAATATAAACAAGGAGAGGATTATACTTGAGTGCACAACATTTCTCTTGAAATTGGCTTGAAATGACTCAAGATAAATTTTAAATGCTTTCCAAGTGATGAGGAGGTCCAATATTCTCTTTATTGGGCTCAACCTTCACTTGATTTGAATTTATGACCACCAATGGCTACATAAAGGTGGATGATTTCTTCATTTGGTCTAAATTTACTTGCTCGTTTGATTTAAGCTTAATTTGTTTGCTTGTCCCTTTCTTGGTCCATAGGAGTGTTCTTCACATGGTGTGACCATTTTCTTAATTAAACTCTAATAAGTGTTTTTTTAAATATTTTTCAAAATGAAAAAGTATATTCATTTTCATATCAAAAGGAGTACTCATATACAATAGCGAGCCAAAGCACAATCTCTCTATAATTGTTTTACCATCTGTTAATACCTCCATAGCTTAACCAAAACAGAAGACGTTCCATGTTTCCTTTTGAGGAGTTGTTTATTTAAAACAAATTCACCTCAAATTTATATTCTCAAAATAAGATTCTAATTCTAGGTAGAGAAAGTTGTTGAGGTTTCATAGAGTCTTCTAAATTGGAAATTACTTCAAATGATTTTATATCTTTTTCATATTCTTATACATTATTCCATCATTAAGCAATTAGACAAAGACATCAACAACATACTATTAGTGATAGTAGGATCATGAAGAGATAGCCACACAAAGAACACAAGAGTTTACATTGGGAAAACCCACATGGGGAAAACCCAACAACCTTTTGCTTAGAGAAATGATCAAGTTCAACATAGATACATTAGTCAACTATAAGGTCAAACAGACCTACAATGTACCTAGGCCAAACCTGGACCAAATTGCCTCCTAGTCAAGTCAACTAGTTGCCCAATAAATTCGATATGGTTTGCTCTACTAGGGCATAATTTAAACCTCAGTGAAGTTCGATATTTTTGCCTTTAACATGGATTGTTTCCTCAAAAATTCGCTTATCTCATATAAAACTTTTGTTGGCCTTAGAGATATCTCCTTGTTTACCTTATATAGACCTTCTTCGCTAGCTTTAGAGGTACCTCCTTGTTGGCATTAGATTCATCCTATTTACTAGACTCAACCTCTTATTTTCTTGCCTAAGATTCCTTCTTCGTTGACCTCAAATAGGCCGAATTACTTCCCTCAGACATATATGAATTGATTGCTTGGAAGGGAGGTCGAATGCCTCATATTTATAGTCTTTTGCTAGGCCAAATGGGTGCTTCTTAGGTTGGGGCCGACTTGACTAGGAGAAGATAAACTTGGCTTATTTTGAAGCCAAAAATTTGTTTTCAAAAAATAATTTTTTATTCTTTTCACAAAAGACATGAAGAATATGAATTTAATATTTTTCTTTTGACCATATCATAAAGAACATGATTTACGTAATACATCAATGACCAAAAATGATAATTATGAATACTGACCATAGCTACAAAAATTCAACACTCCCTCTTAGCTAGGGTGGTATTCATAATGACTATCTAGATGTTCTCAAGTTGGCAAAATTCTCCAAGAAAATGTTATAATAAATCCAAGTACCATAATTGAGTCAACAATTGTGACACATGGTAAAATAAGTTACCATAATTTGGTCACAATTGTGACACATGGTACATTGATAGCATCAACCAATTACAATAATCGGGTAACTACTTCACACTTATGGTATATACTCACCATAATTCGCGTTAGTACTTCAAATTCATGGGAAATCAACAACATCAACTAATCACCATCATTTGGGTTAGTATTTTAGACCTATGGTTTGCGCTCTCCATAATTTAGGTTAATACTTCAAACATATGGGATATCATTTAGAATATAACTAGTAACCATAATTCGGGTCGGTACCTAACACATGGCATCTCATCTAGTCTTGGTTTAGCGTCATTTGGACCAACGAAACATGGTGAATCTCCAAAGGCCAAACTCTAGCTACATAATCCAAGGCCCGGTGTTAAATGAGCATGATGTTCCAAGACCATTCTTCCTCATCTAGGTCAACATACTAGACACATAAAGAGTAATTGTCCTTTATCGAACCATTCTCTCTAATCTAGGTTAGTATACTTGACACAGAGAGAATGTCAATCCATGATGCTATCTCATCAACACTCCCTCTCAATGAAAGATGCATTCTATATACTTCACCCAGGGACAAAGGCTTTGACAAAAAACTGTTATATTGTAGAATAATATTGAAGCCACACTGCTTCTTTTTGTACCATATCTTGGTATTGGATCTCATGGTGCTTCGACCCATCATTATGGTCATCAGCTGCACCTGATCAAGACAATCCTACAAGTATCCTTTGAAGCCATACTACTCACCTTGCCAATATGGTTTTAATGTACTCGACTTCTGCAATACTGAGTGCGGCAAATATTTGCTTCATGCTTATCTAAGAAATTATAACAGATCCTAAATTGAAGCAATATCTTGATGAACATTTTTTGTCTTCAAAACTCTGTGCCCAATCTGCAATTATACTTCACTATTTGAGACGCATCTCAAATTATAATTTATTTTTCCTTGACCATTTATACCATCCAGGTACACCAACCCTTTTACTGGGTCTATCACCATATTTGCTTCCATGTCATCCTGACTAGGTACTCCCTCTTACACTGAGAGATATCCTGCAGTGGTCATTCCATCTGCTCCCTCTACCATTGTTTCCTTTCAACTATCTACCTTGATAAAGTCAATGACAATACATCATCTCGAACTCAGAGATCTACTCCCTCTAAAGCTAAAGCAAGTCTTTTGGACTACTCCCTCTATCACACGAGTCCTTATGCTTTCGTCAAAAACATATATGATCAATCTTGATTCATCAATCCAAACCCAAGCTTAACATGATTTCTTTTGAAAGCCTTCTTCAATCATGAGACTTCTTTTCATGTACCCCAAAGCCCCAATATGGCTCTATGTGCACTTCTTCTTCCTCAATTACTTCATTGAGAGAAATTATCTCTACATCCACCTAGGGAAAGTTACATAACAATATTTCTAACAAAAGTGTACCTGACAACTGGAGCAAATTTATTGTCATGATCCTCTTTCTCTTTTTGGGAAAACCTTTTATTCTCAATTTTCGCTTTGTGCTTGTTTATGCTGCCATTTTATGAATGCAAGATTTTTTATATGTAAGTTATCATTGACTTTCGTGCATCACAATCTAGGTATACTTCAAGATTATTGATTGCGTTCTCCCTCTAGGCTTGAATCTCATTTAGTACAATCTCTCCCAACACAACAACGATTATAGGAAAGTACACTTGTCACATGCTTCACTCTATTCTTCCACTTCTTTCATTTATTATCATATCCTTGGTACCCTTCAACACGTATATGCAATCCTCACTCAGAGGTCATGGAAGAATAATTATGGCCAAGAAAAGGATACAAAGATAAGAGATTAACTAATATTAAAAGAAGAGAGATATATAATACTTACCTTTTGAGGATAGTAGGAAATGATAGCTCCCTCTAGATCTTAGCCCTTATTGCATCCATCTTGCAACTTCATCATCCTCGTCGATATCATCAACATGATGTCATTCCTTCCTCACATAGGCTAGGGTTTCTTCTCTCAGCGGAAATGTTAGTCTAGGGCCAATCCTAAGGTTTTATCCTTCAAACCATTGGGATTTCTTATTCAAGCCCTTTCTACTTCCTAGATATTAAAATGTCTAAAACCCTATAATTTTTCATAATCAAGACTTTCAATCTTCCAAACCTTGGTTTTTAAAAGATCCATTTTGCACCTTTGGCAAGTTCAACAAGTTTTGTCAAGTTTTAAAATGCATACAATCCTCGTGCTTAATCAAGAAGATGAATTTATGGCATTTCTGCTAAACATCAGTTCTGACTTTTCCATCTCATAATCTTATGAACAAAACAAAAGTAATAATGAAGACACATGAATTTTTGTAGATCACTCTTCAAACTTTAAGTTTGTCATGTCAGAACCAGACTTACTTTAACAAAGTATGCTATATGACAGATTATTTTTCAAGTTTTGATTTCTTTGGAGTGTAATAAATAGACTCTATGAATGAGCATCCATGTATACCTCATACTTGAAAATTTTCAATATTTCATGTATACTTACAAAATCAATACTAAACTTTGCCAAAGCCTCCTCAATAAGATTTTGATACTAGAAACATGTACTTCATGGATTCTTATATTGTTCATGACATTTGCTTGTTTGTAAAGACCTTGAGTATTGTACATATGATCATTTAGATAGTTTTACAAAAACTTGTCTGCCTCCAATGAAATAGATGATTCTACATCTGATGTCAAGCTTATAACTTCAAGAAAATGTCCTACTTCAACTGCAGGTTATGTCATACTTCAAACATGTATATAAATCATATATTTCTCTTAATGAACATTATGTTGCTTGGGGCCACAAAATTAATTGAGATGCATGCAATGATTTACATAACTATATTTTTCCAAGGATAATTGTCGTAAGGCAATGGATCAGACCTTTTCCATAGACTTATGATCTAATATATATTCCAGTAATCAAATAATACTTAAAATTTTGTTGGTCCCTTTTACAGAGTCTAATGGCACAAAGTCAGATGAGAAACACTTCAATGTTTCCATAGATACTAAAACATCATCCTGTTCTTATGAACAATGTCTTCCACGTGATTCTTTACTTGTGGCATAATTTTCTTGCTTGTTTTTGTAATTCCAAACTGTTTTCGTTGCGACCATGACCCTCCAATTTGTTTTCCTATGTCAGTTTTGGAGGCTACAATAACAGTTGTTTCAAGCCCCCTTGAGTCGTCATGTTGTTTGATTTGTTATCTATTTGTTTTCCCCTAGTGTCAAATCCTCCTAAGTCAATGTCTCCTAAGCGTCATCACTTAACTTGTAGAAACACTTGAGTTAGTTAGTTTATAGTTAGGTGAACTCCTAATCTTTCTTGACTTAGAAACTTGCCTTTTCGCCATGAACACACTTGAAAAAAAACTTAAAAGCACGAAAAAGAAAACAAAAGCATTAAAAACACTCATAAAAGAAAAAACACACTCCAAGTTGGTGAACACATGTGCTCAACTTGAGAGCACTCCTTCGGGCCAAATAAGTGTGCCCTTCTTAAGCACACTCCTTCATGCTAGACAAGTGCACCATTCATGAGCACACTCCTTCACGATGAGGACATGCGCCCTTCCTGGATGCATGCATGTGCCCTCTTGTTTCATGTAGGTGCACTCATAAAAAATAGGAGCCCACTTAACTTCCCTTAAATAAATCCTTTCATGTGATGACAAGTGGTGCTCATACATGAATTAATTTTTCATGTAAAATTCTTTAAATCAACATAGTTAATCATTCTTCTTGCATAATCATTGCATCCGAGTTGGGCACATAGTTGGGAATCAAGAGTCTCTTCATCAACTAGTGCAACAAGTAAGTCTTGCATGTCAAATCTCTTCATTGTCTTTCATGATTTCACTGCCATTCTTGCTTTTCTTATTGTCGATCCTTTGTTTTTTAGTTTGTTTATTGGCGTCTATGTTGAATCTTCATGTTGCAAGTATTAACTTGTTGTCGCATGAAGAATCTCTTCACGTTCTTAAAACCTTTCATATTCCACCTTGAATGAGACAAGAACTACAAAGCCTTATAGATCTTTCTTTTCCTCATCTCGGCATGAAATCTTGTTGTTCAAACTTGCTTTTGAGCTTCTAATAGGTAGAGTGTACTTCTTAAGCCTGAAGCCTGACCAACCTAGAAAATTATGCCCTATTTGATTAAGTTTTCCTCTAGAGCGCACTTCTTCACCACGAAGAACTATGCCTTCCCTTGAGCACATGAGTTCATCACGAAGGCATGAAGGATCTTCCTTCAACCCTTTGGCATGTGACAATGCGCCCTCCTTTTCCTTGAGCTTATGGATGCATTGTGAAGGCTCAAAGACTTGTTAACCTCTTCCTTCATCCCTTTGGAGTGCGACAATGCACCCTCCCTGCCTCCTTAAGTGCATGAGTGCATAGGGAAGACCCAAATGCCAAATAATCCATCCCTTCAACCCTTTAGAGTGTGCCAGTGGACTCTAGGTGTTTTTCTCCACTTGCTTGAGCACATGAGCACACTGTAAAGCCCTGAATGACCCTGTATATTCCTTCATGCTTTGAAAGTGTTTCCTCTTAGTTTGCATGCTCATTTTCTCATGCATGCAAGTTATTTTGCATTGTCATTCATCTATCATCTGTGATGGCTCTTTGTATGTGATTTACAAGTAACACTGCATAAGTAGGTTGTTTTAAGCTAATATTCTTATTATGAGTGTGTATCCCCAAACTAAGTGTTTGAGCTACAGGTATTTCCATCCTATTGTCATCTGTTGGAGCCATACTGCCTCTCAAAGTGGCCTCCAAATAACTTTTAGGGGTAAGCACTAATGAACCTGTTAGCGTTTGAGATTTCACCTAGGCTGAGATAGACAAACCTCAAAGCTACATCAAACCATTTCACCTCGTAGCTAGCCCTACGAGGTATGAGAAGGCTCTCTCGGGTCAAACTCGGTGGATTTTTCAGTAGGATGAGTTGCCCAATTAG
>APFE030027384.1:1667-21500 GCA_000404065.3 Pinus taeda | reverse complement strand
ACAACCTACAACAGATCTGCTGTAACACCCTCTTCGCTCTCAATCTCCTCTCTCTTCCTCACTCAGAATACAGATATACATAGACGCAATACAATTCCCTCATATATAGTGAGGGGTTGCCTTCCAGGGCAAAAAAACCCTAAATTAAACTTAACTTCTACCGTCAGATCATCCCCCTAATGAACGGCCCAGATAGACTAGAAATTACTAGACTTTTACAAGGCAATTTTACATCCATTTTTAGCTTAAGGGGTGCTGCCCCCAGACCCCCCAGCCGGGGGGGGGTTTACCCCCCTGCGTGGAGGGGTGTACAGTCTTCCTGGTGTATACATCAGGCTGAAACCTTTAAATACAGAAGATAATTAGGCTCCACACCCAACACAAATGCATTAGAAAATGTAGGTACTAGGATGTCGCCATTGAAAATATATTTTTCTATTGAAATTATATATAAACCATCTGTACCCGATAACATCACTAATTTATCTGTTTTTAATGACAGCCAATAGATACTAAACTTTATGGCTAATGTTGATGTATTCAAATACATAGTCAGAGAAGAGGATGAGCATGATCAAGCTTTACTGGAAGCATCTATTGCAATCAAAGGAAACACTATACCCAAAAGTGTGGTGTCCCTGGAGAATTTATATGACTTATAAAACTAATTTAGAGGACAACCAATACAAAGAATCAAAGTTTAAAGTTATCATTTGAACAAGTCAATTTAGGAACTCAAGAAGATCTGAAGTATGTAAACCTTGGTACATGTTATTCTCCATGGGAACATAATGCATTTATCCTCATATTCAAACAATACCATGATGTACTCGCATGTACATCCAATGATTTAAATACATATGATACTCTTATTATCCAGCATGTTATTCCAATAAAAGAAGGGGTAAAACCTTTTCAACAGAAACTACAAAAAGTTCATCCAACATTGGAAACCCTGATCCAAAAGGAATTGAGAAAGTTAATGGATGCTTAGATCATTTTAAAAGTTAGAAACTCCACTTGGGTTTTGAACCTCGTTCTAGTCAGAAATAAGTCCAGTGAAATAAAGCTATGCGTATATTTCCGCAATCTCAACCGAGCATCTGATAAAGACAATTAACCAGTTCCATCCATGGAACAAATTCTCCAAACATTATTTAGGTCTGATATGTTCTCACTACTAGATAGTTTCTCTGGTTATAATCAAGTGCTAGTAGCAAAACTTGATCGGTTGAAGACAACCTTCAAGACCAAATAGGGAACATTTGCTTTTAAGAAAATTCCATTTGGGCTAATGAACGTTAGTGCTAATGTTTAAAGAGTGACGAACATCGCTTTCCTTGGCCTTATTGGTCAGGACGTAGTTGTTTATCTGGATGATGTTACTGTTTTTTCCAAGAGAAGATCAGATCATGTACGTCATTTGAAACAAATATTTGAGCAATGTTGAAAGTATGGGATTTCTCTTAATCCCAAGAAAAACATCTTTCGTGTGTCCGAAGGGGCTCGCTTAGGGCACATCATTGCAAAATGTGGAATTAAAATTGACCCCGAGAAGGTTAAAGACATTACACAGATCCTTTTTCTAGTGGTTAAGAAGGGTATGCAGTCTTTCTTAGGAAAGATAAATTTCTTGAGAAAATTCATATATGATTACACCAAGATAGTCAAGCCTATGCAAGAGATGATTGAGAAGGATGCAAAATTCAAATGGGATAAATGGGAGAATGATGCTTTCACTCAAACTAAGTAGTATATTATTGATGCACCCACATTATTCAGTCGAGACTATGGCAAAGAATTCTTGCTTTATGCCTTTGCTTCAGATTTGTCAATTGCAGTCGTATTGACTCAAAAGGATATTGAAGGAAATCAACGACCTATTTATTTCATGAGCGCCAATCTATAGGGGCCAAAATTAAATTACCCTACCATTAAAAAACTAACAAATGTTGTATACAAACATATGTTGTATACAAGGAAGTTATGTATTTAAGGCCCTATCTTTTAAAATCTCACACGATCATACTTGTACCTCATCCAATGGCAAGAACACTCTTCGTGCAGTAGGAGATGGGTGAGAAAAGGACTAACTGGATGACCTACATACAAGAATATGATCTAGAATTCAAACTAGTCCATACCATAAAGGGTCATGGCATGTGTAAGCTAGCAGTTGAAGCAAGAGATGCTCCCGAGTAGGATCTTTTAAGTTGGGCACAAGAGATAGAAATGTTCAAGTCCACGTCCACAACGTCATGGTATGCTGACATACAACAATTTCGAGAGGATGGCACCTTGCCAACGCACTTATCAAATAAATAAAAGAGGGAAATTTGCTTAAAATCTCTATCTTACCAACTAGTTCATGGAGTGATTTTTAGAAAGAACCACAATGATGTCCTGTTAAGATGCCTTGAGTCATAGGATACAGAGAAGGTACTTAAAGACTTTCATGATGGACCGGCAGGTGGCCACTATGAGGGTGGCACTATAATGCATAAAGTTATTATGGATGGTTATTATTGGTCCATTCTATTCAAATATGCTCAAGCTTATGTCTGCAAGTGCCCAACTTGTCAAAGGTGCGTTGGTCGAGATTAGATGTCAGTCGCCCCACTTCTACCAGTAGTAGTTAAGGAACCATTCAAACAGTGGGGCCTAGATGTTATCGGATAATTTTTTCCTCATTCATGAAAGAAACACCAATATATTCTATAAGCAACAAACTATTTCACTCGATGGTCAAAAGCAGTTACCTTGAGACAAGTAAATGACCAAGAACATTGTGTGTGGAGCCTGATTATCTTCTTTATTCAGAGGTATCGCCGCATTGGACCTGAGTTCATAATGGGGCAGAAATGTCACCCGTTTTTTCATTGTTAGGGGGGAAGAGGATGATTTTATGGGCCCCCCTGGCAGATGTTTGGGCGCAGCACCCCCGAAGCTAAAAATAAACGTAAAATTGCCTTGTAAAATATTGTAATTTCGTAGTCAATGAGTCGTTCTTTAGGCAGATGATCTGACAGTAGAAGTTATGTTTAATTTAGGTTTTTTTTGCCCTACAAGGCAACCCATCACTATATATGAGGAAATTGTATTGAGGCTATGTAGATGTGTATTCTGAGCGACAAAAGAGACAGGAGATTGTGTGAGAGGGAAGAGGAAATTACAACGGATTTGTTGTAGGTTGCATCACTTCATTTTGTTGGATAATATAAAGGAAGGACTAGATGTTTCTTTGTGGACGTAGCCCAAATTGGGTGAACCATGTATAACTGTGTCTCTCTTGTTTTATGCATTTTACGTGTTTATATTTTTGCAATATTTTATGTGTTCCATTTCTCTGTAATATATAACACAGGGAGTCATCCACTTTTTTGTGATAGAACATTATTACCTAGTTTGGTGTTCTTACGTCACTTGTCTTTAATAATGAAACTTACTTTTCATCATCGAAACTTTATGAATTCATATTAGAAAATGGGATTATATTAAGGCATGCATCTAATTATTACACGCAGGAAAATGGTTTGGCTTAATCAACAAACAAAAATCTTATATGCATAATCACGAAGACCATCTTCTCTGAGCAAAGGAACTTGAATAACACTTTGAGAAATGCGTTATGGGTTAACCGTGTAACTCCTAAGCCTTACCTAAAGACCTCGTCATACTTTCTAGTTTATAGTAAAGAAGTTATCTTGTCCCCGAACCTATATCTTCTAGCCTTACAACTCTTCCAAGAGTCACAAGGTAGCCTTGCCTTTTGGTTTAGAACAAGATATACACTTTAATCAAGCTCAAGGAGTAAAGGCTCAAAGCTAAAGAGAGATTTGTTGTTTACCAAAGCTGTGTAAAGCGTTGGTTTCATAAGAAGTGTGTGGGGGAAAATAAATTTGATGTGGGTGACCTAGTCCTAAAGTGGGATAAACCCCATGAAGAGAAAGGAAAACACATGAAGTTCCAACCTTTGTCGATTGGACCATTCATCATTGAAGAAATTCTCAATCATAATATATTCAAGCTTAAATCTTTAGACAGGAGGATTGACCCCCTTCTCGTAAATTCCTAAGATTTGAAACGTTATTTTCAATAGCATCTACAAGCTACACTTCCTCTACAATTTGTTTTGTTTCGTTTCCTTTTCATATATGTTATTCTTAAGTGTCTTATGTTATTCTTGTCCCGTCATGTTCTGTTTGGTGGTCATTTTACATAAATAAGACCCTATGTATAAGTGCATGGCTCAAAAGGACTTTGTGGTGTAATAAAAGAGAAGTTTGACAACTACAATGCTTAGATTTCTATTGTTCTCCTTCTTTGTTCATGCAACTTTGATTATCATTGTTTATCACCATCGGTTCCAACTCTTGGTTGAATAGTCCTACAAACAACTTCTAGCGCATTACTGCTTCAGTACAAGCCTCATTAGCTATGATGTACTCTATTTTTGCAGTACTTAGTGAAATTGACATTTCCTTCCTGCTCATCCAAGATATCATAATATATCCCAAGTTGAAGCATACCTCCGAGGTACTTTTTCTATTGTCAACACTTCTAGCCCAATCTGCATCTGTATATCCCAGAATTTGCAACATATTTCAAGCCATAATTCATAGTACCATGAAGATATCTCAAATTGTGCTTCCCTACAATCCAATGATTATGCCTTGGTTCAACTTGGAACTGGCTCAGTGTGTTCACAACAAAGCAAATGTATGACTGGGTGTTAACCAAGTAGATCAATGAACCGATCAAACACTAACACATAGTTGGATCTACCAAACCGGATTCAAAGACTGTTGACTTCTTCAAGTTTGTCACCATGGGAATAGCCATGGATTTACAATCGATCGTACATAAATTCTGAAGGATCTCAATCACATACTTTCCTTGACCAAGGAATACTTCACCATGTTTCTTCCATACTTCTAGCCACAAGTAGTAATGCATCAACCCAAGATCCTTCATATCCAACTCAGAAGAGAACTACTTCTTACATTGAACAAAAAGAGTCTCAACGCATGTAAAAAACAAACCATCAACACGTAGTAATAGGATGATAGGTGAATTCTTCACAACCTTGAAATAAAGGTTTAGATAAGCTTCACTCTTCGTAATTCCCAATCTTGTATGATAGTTTTTGATACAAGCACACCAAGCTCTTCGATCTTGCTTGAGTGCATACAAGGTTGTCTTCAACCTACAAACATGAGACTCATTTCCATGCACCTCATATCCTTGAGGTTGCTCTATGTACTCCTCTTCCTCAATCACACTATTGAGGAAAGTAGTATTTAAAATCATATGATTTAAATTCCATCCCATTGAAGCAACAAGAGAATTAATGGATCTAATAATGGTGTAACTGAAAACTGGAGCAAAGGTCTCATCATAATCTTCTCCTTCTTTCTAGGAGAACTCTCCGGCCATGAAGTGTGCCTTGTATTTGTCAATTGTCCCATCTACAACATGATTGATCTTATATATCCACTTGGAAGTTATTGTTGTATTTCCTTTTGTCCTTGGCACAATCTCCCAAACATCATTCTTCATGATTGATTGATATTCTTCATTCATAACTTCCTTCCACACCTGCTAGTTGGATACTTTTTCATATGTGGAAGGCTTTGCATCATTCAGGTTACTCATAAGAGCTACATAGCTAGAGAACCTCTTAGGTCTCTTAAATTCTCTTGATGTGCCATTGGGAGTTGCACGTTCGTTTGCTTCTTACATTGTTGATTTGAGCCATGTTGGTCTTTTTCTTATCTCTAGAACAATGGCTAGTTCCACTATTTACAAGGCCCTTCTAGCTCTTCGGGACCTTTTGTAGAACTCGAATTTTGATCCTCATGTTTTACCTCATCAAATCCTTTGGTTGTCTGGAACGTAGATTCTATAGGTATTTGATGATTCATTGTAACCAACAAAGATGCCTTTCTTCCTTGAAGGCTCAAGATTGATCTTCTTATCCTTAGGAACATGGATATAGAAAAGAAAACAAATATTCTTATTTATCCAACCTCTGGCTTCCTTCTAGAGAATGCTTCTTCAGGAGTCACACCTTCCAGAATTTGATGAGGACTTATGTTATGAATATATACGATTGTCATTGACGCTTCTCCCCATAATAATAATGGAAAATCCCTGTCATGCATCATCACCCTAACAAATCCTTCAATGGACATGCTCTTTCATTCTTATACGACATTTTGTTGTGGATTATAGGGAATAATCAACTCCCTCCTAATCCTAGCTTTCTTACATAAAGTCACAAGGTCTTTCAAGGTGTATTCTCACCCATTGTCATATATGAAAATCTTGATCTTCTTACCTGTCAAGCTCTCCACTTCAGCTTTGAATTCCTTAAAACTTGTGAAATCTTCATCCTTAATATTTAAAAGATAATTCCATGTATTACAAGAGAATTCATCAATAAATGTCACATAATATAATGAACCTCCAAGTGATCTTATAAGACTCATACCACACACATTAGAGTGTATTAAATCCAAAACTTCTTTAGACTTGTTGTCATTGTTTGGAAATGGTTTCTTGATGTTTTTTCCCAAGAGCACAAACTTTGCAAATACCTTCACGATCCATTTGCATTTTAGGGATGCCTTAAAACTATTTGGTTCAATCATGGTAATGCTTTGTAATGAAGATGTCCATACCTTCTATTACACAACTGACTTGGATTGATTTAATCATGAACTAGGGCTTGGGTTGATTGAATCACAAGCCTCTATAATCTTCCTTCATGAATCCCAATAACCACATCATCACCTATACTAGAGCCCTTGGACCAAACAAGTACTTTCCCAACCACACAAGCTACTTTATATTCTTTATCTTTTAAACATGAAATAGAGAAAAAATTCTTTTTCAAACCTAATACATATAAAACATTACTGAGATGCATGTTGTTACCTAATTCCATCTCTATGGATGCCTTTCCAACTCCTCTGACTATGTAACTGTGATTGTCTCCAAGCTCAAATATTTGGGACAACCTCTTTTCCGTTATGTTGGAAATATTTCACACTCTCTAGTCATATGCCTTGATGCGCCACTATCTACCAACCACATGTCATCATCATCTACAATAGAACTTGTTAGAGAAGAAAAGTAGAAGAAATATTTGTCACCTTTGGGCTTCTTGGGGTGTTCCTCTTCAACATCAACTACAAAAGCATGTTGTTTTCCTTGTCTCTTCTTGTTATTAGGTATATCAAGACAATTCCTTTTTAAATGCCCAAATTTCTGACAACCATAGCATTGATTTTTTGACATGTATTTCTTCTTTGACTTCTTGTGTTCAAAACCACCCTTATTCTTTCCTTTATGCTTGAAGCGGGCTACTAATTTATGATAAGCTTCTTCCTTCCTATCTATCGATATAATCCTTGATTCATGTTGAGCACAAGACACTTATAGTTCTTCAAATGTAAGAGTTTCCTTCATAGTACTTACACCTGCTGAAAATGCATCCCATGATCTAGGTAGACCATGAGTGTTGTAGTCATGAGTTCACTTTCAAGAATGGTTTCTTCAATCCTTGCAATTTGATCCTTTATTTGATAAATCCTTACTAAATATGAAGCAATCGTGTCATCATTTGTCATCGTCACACCACGGACTTCATTCTTCAAACTCATGGCTTGACCAAAATTCTTGATAGTATAGAGATTTGTTAGGGCATCATACATCTTCTTAGAAGTATCAAACTTTACGATGTAAGGGATGAGATGGTCTCTAATGGAGTCCATAATGATGCTCATGGCGTTGGGGTCATCTTCCTTAAACTTATCCTTCCCTGCTCCATTTGCTAGTTCCACAACTTTTCTTGTTACAATATCCAATACCTTTCTCTTTGCAAGAATAATATCAACTCTCGAGCAGGTTAGAGAGGGAGGAGTGCTAGTAAGCCTCGAAGAAAAGATTGAATTAAAGTTCACATGGGGACTCAACAATGCCATGAAAAATCAAGCATAATCTCTCTCGCTCTCTATGGCAAGGATTGAAATTGGTGTCTCTAAGGGTATTAGGAACCTGATTATTGTTGGTGACTCTATGGTGATAATAAAAAAATGTTTGAGTCTCGTCAAGCAAGAGAACCTCACTGAGTCAAAATCCTCCCTAATTATTATAAGGATAATGTATCTCTTAAAGAAAATTGAAAATTTTGAAATATCCCCTGTAAAGCGAGCCAACAACCAAGCGACGGACGTGCAAGCCAACATTGGCATAGAGTTAGAGCAAGGCTCCTTAATATTAACAACGTATGCGATATATGTCATATCCCATAGTGTGGTTCAAAAAATCAAGATATGTGTAGTATAGCTGGAGTAGGGGTCTGCAAAAGAATAAACAGTTAGCTATGATGAATAACATTTTGATGGTTCATTGTAGTGCATTGAGAGAGGGGGCGGTTGGTAAGAAGTTAATACACAAGTGTGATCACCGGAGAGAGGAAGCATGAACTGCGACATGTGGGCTTTTAGTCATTGGTAATTGGCCTGGTTATTTAATATGGTTTCATTTGAGGGTTGGGTAGGTACTATCGCATTCGATCCAAGTAAGACTCGATGGTGATGGAGATAGATGGTAGTTGTTTTGCTATTATGCAGAGTCGATGCTCATTAATGGCTGATAAGATAGGAAGGAATACCGAGAAGAACCAGGTATTTATATATAGTAATTGGTTGTGGCAAATAAAGAAAAGGATATTGTTGGTACATGGGAGAATAGCCAAGAGAATGGCATTAACAAGCGATGCGACAGAGTCTAGGTGTAGTGGGAACATAGGGGATCTTGTTGATAGCTCCTGCATGCAAGTAATCAAGGAAATAGTGAATGAAATCAACAAAGACATGATGGTCTTGTATTCCCAACTGTCTTGTCTTGGTAAAGACATGGAATTTCTTTAAAAAACCGTGGAATTCCTTACCACTGACATCTTGAACTTTAGCCATAAGGTTGAAAATATCAAAGTAAAGGTGGAGACAACCATAGTGGTTGTGCTGAAAGAAGTTTTTGGATTCGGGTATGTCTCTGCACTTAAAGTTGAGGGTGTCATTAGTGCTGCAAATCAGGCCCTAGATCCTGGCGCAGGCAGAGTTGAAGAATGAGCCATGCCTCTTAACGAGGCTCTGAGAGAAGTCGACCCATGAAGAAGTAAGTAGAAATTGCCTTTTTCTTGTTAAATTGTATGTTTTTTCGAATAGTAAAGTATAGTGGAATCTTTTGGAAGGTTTATAATATAAATGACATAAAGAGTATGTATGTAAATAAAACAGGTAGCAATAGGGTTGTTCTTTTGGTTATCATGCTAAACAATTTTGAGAGCTTGCTCTCTATGATTGTAAGGGACCTGACCTATTTCCAGTCTTATTAATGAAAATGCTACTCGTTTTTTTAAACAAAAAAAGGAATAATATTATCAACTCTAAGTTTCCAAGCCCTAAAGCTGGAGGCTCCCACTAATTTGTTTCCAGATTCCCTAAAGGAGACCATGGATGCAAATCAAGAAGGACTTCAATGATGATCTCAATTTAGGGTTTCTTTAGAAGTAATATCAAAGTTCCTTTCTTCACCAAAGCTCTAATACCATGTTGATTTCTAAGTGCAATGATAACTAGCACACTATTTCTAAAAAAAATAGTAATTACTTTTGATGTAGATCTTCTTTTACTTTTATTCCAATATATTGTTCAATAATTATACTTCAGAAAGTCAACCATAAAGAACAATAGAATAATAGAGATCACAATGCACAAAGAAGAGACAAGATTTTCCCTAGGAAATCCCACGAGGGAGAAAACCCAATAGCCTTTTCAATAGAGATTTATTTTCTGTTCAATGAGAGATACACCTAAACCTATGGTCAAACCTGGACTTCCCCTCCATGTCAAGCCACCCAATTTTATTGAGAGACTCACTTTGCTAGATTTGACCAAGAAATTTTAGCCTCCTTGTAGTTGCCAGTTGCCCCATAATTTCTAGCCCCGTAGTTGCCCAAAATTTCGACCCCCTTTAATAGAATGCCCAAAAAAATTGTGAACCAAGAGAGAGATATTATATCCATGTGTGCGAGTTGATGAGAGAGATAAAGAGAGTCAATTTGTATTTTTCTTCTTCCTATTCGTCCTTCTTGTCCTTCGCTTGCTTGCCTATAAATTGTCTTGTGTGAGAGATGTAAATTGCCCTAGTGGAGGAGTTCGAACTGCCTTTATATAATGAGTTGTCCTAGCTGAATGGGGGTGTATTCTGCTAGGGTTGACTTGACTTGGATGGATGCCAAATTGACTAATTTTGAAGCCAAAATTTACAATTCAAAAAATTCAAATTTTATTATTTTAAAAGTTGCAATGGGACTTTGACTCAAGATAATTTTTTCTTTTGACTCTAGCATTTAAAGTATTCTTTACAATGATAAATACAAGTACATCAAGTGACCAAATACACATTATGAAGGTTGTCCATAGTTACAAATTCAATAGATGGTCCCTACGTCGAGTCTACCACGTGGATCCCTAACATTTCCCACCACTCACTGTTTGGTCAATTTAGTGTCCTAAATTGCTCTACATAAATTATCAATTCGGGTATCATAAACTGATGAAGTGTAGTGCACTATATGTGCTAGATGACCCTTCTTACTTTAGCGTTTTTGAGTTTTATGTTGTTTTGGGGGTTTTTGATTCTTTAATTCCTAATGATTTACAATGTACGAAACAAAATCTTAAATCTAACTTATGTAAAGACTGCTAAGAACCTAAAAAGTGCTTTAAGCAAGATTTGGAAGTAAATTTTAATCAAGAAATGAAAACATAGTTTCTATTTCTGCTCTTATCATTGTTTCCAGATCATGAACTAAAAGAACTTAAAATTGAAATCGCATCTACTGTCTAATCAATTCTAGAAACAAGACTAAATGAAATACTAAAACTGAAAGTGAAATTGCAACTATCTATTATGGAAACAAAACTAAAATGAAATACTGAAACTGAAACACAGAAAAGACTCATTGCATAAATGAAGTATTCAACCACTTAGTTTAAGATGAATCATCAACTAGAAGGGATTTTTAGAAACATTCAACTAAACCATGAGTCACTAAACTAGTAATAAAATGGCAAGAACAACAATGGCATTGATTAATTTAATTGAAAACTTAAAGGCTAATGAAACAACAAATGAAACAAACTACTCTACACTAATAAATTCAACTTCTAACTACTGATAAAAATATAGAAAGAAATTAAGCAAAAAGAACTATTATGCACTGAAAGAAGCTATTCTACGTTAGTTAGAAAATGATAAAGACTGCATTATAAACAAGGTTAGTAAATGGTTATAAACATTATGGAAGAAACGATGAATTTATAGTTTAACTATAACAAACAAAATAAAATGAATTGAACCCTTAGTATGTGTACTCAATCAAAACTCCAAGAAATGCTTTCGGATATCCATAAAACATGCAATCTTCATATTAAAAATAGAGAATGAGTTTTCAAAATTATAGAGTAGTAATCTGAGCTTAATAAATCAGCAAAAATCAAAATTTTAAAATTGGTTCTGAGTTCTTCACACAGGTATTTATAAGAAAGTTATACCACTGTTTATGGAGAAAAGTAAGCTACAGCCAAACACATGTAACAGATAGGCACACAAAATTCTCGTCCTCGGTTGCCAGAGACATAAATCTAAGGTGATGGTTGTTGGATTCGGTTGCACAAATGGATTTTGAAGTTCGTGGGTTCAAGGAGTTGTTTCGGATCCCATCACTGTGAAATGTGTACAAAACAGAGCCTTGTTTGCCTTAGGTCTCTACATTTGACTTCTCCTTTGACCGGAGTCTTGTACCATCTTCCTTTTCGACCTGGGCTAGGTGAATAGGATACAATCCATGTCATGATGTTTTCCAAGCTGCCCATGTAGTTATTTTCTCCTTCTGACACCTGAAACTTGTAAAAGCACGGAAGTAGTTGCGGAACAACCAATTGGCTGTAGAATATGCTATGTTCCATAGCTAAAAGACAAAAAATTATTCAAACAAAAAAACATAAAAGCATAACATGTAAATCACTAAAATGTTCTCCTTAAGGCAATGTATACTGGTTATTGATGATAGGGATGCATTTTCTTGATGCAAAAACAAAGAAGAAGGGATGAGAAAAGTTGCTAAGAAAAGGGTAGTTTTGAGGCTCAACATACCCCCACTGCAAGACTATTGCATGTCCCCATGCAATCAAAATTGTGAACTCCCTTCTCCTACTGCATTTTTTCTAATACTTCAGCCAACACATCCAACTTCCTCTTCTTGCTTTTCTTTGCACCAACTGCCATCCTTGGCTTCCTCATGAGAAATCTATACTTGAGGTTAATAAATGCTCTGTTCAGCTTCCTATTCTTCCTTTTTAGTTTCGTATTATTTTTGTACCATAAACCCAAGTGAAGTATAGTGTTGTCATGAATAAATCTTCACCTATTTCTTCTTTTCTTTCTCCTTATCTTTCTTGATCTGTTCCTTGATCTTGGCTATTTTTTCAGAAAACAATTGTTCATCCTCTTTAGGTGATGAAGGTTCAGGAACATCCCTATTGATTTCTTCAACCTTGTCTTTCATTTTTCTCCTTTGCTTAGTGTGCTTTCTGATCTCTGTTAATTTTTCATAGATAGGTTCTTCTTCATCATTTTTATGTGCTGAAGTTTCAGGGGTGCTTTGAATGGTGAGATTGGTCTTCTTTCTCCTACTTCTTTTAACATGACTTCCCTAAGATAAATATGGAACATCTTGGAAGAAATTCCTTACCAAAAAGCCCTCCCATGTATCCCCTACACTTCTCAAATGAAATTCAACTAAAATCTTCACTAGTCCATGGTGATATAGAGTGGTTTCTATTGATTCAACTTTCTTCTGAACATTGATTTCCATTCTTCTCAGACTATTCAAAAGGAAAAAGGGAAGATTGAGGGTTCCATTCTCTAGAAAATTCATTAGCAAGCTTATATGATAAACATACATAGATCCAAACCTCCCTTCGCATGTAATAAATTTTTGCAGTATTAACAACATGCTGCTCCATTTGTTTTTGAGTGCAGAAATTGGAATCCCTTTTCTAAAAATTGAAACGTCCATACCTGGATTTTTAAGAATCACCTTTCAGGATTCATCATGAAATTCTTTTTTCTTAAACCACCTTTCTCCTAGCCTTGGGAGTTCTGTTGCTTCAACTATGAAGGACTTGGTAACTGCAAATTTAATGTCACCCATTTCCACTTTCATTCCATCAAATGACCTGACAAATGATTTAGTGATTTCCTTATGGTAACAATTGAATTTTTCAATAAAACACAACCAACCAGTGTTTTGTAACATTCCTTTCAGCTGCGGAAACCCCTCCATGTATTTTACCCCCACTGGTTCAGTTCTAACAATAAGCCCCATAACCTTTGTTCTCGGTTACTCTTCAAAACTACTCTCATTGTCTGAGAAATGAAATGACTGCATATATGGTAATTAAAAGAAGACTGTGTATACAAAAGCAGAATGATTATGGATATGGAAACAGGATGATAGGGCATATAGGAACAGAATGACGGGAACAGAATGACTGTGAATATGAAACAAAATGACTGTATATACAGAATAGATGGAAACATAGTAGCTTTATATGCGAAATGTGTGGAAACAGAGTGATTGTATGCACAAAGAATATAGAAATAGAATGACTGTATGCACAAAGTGGCTACGCAAATATGAGAGAAAAACTTAAGATTTGTCATATAATAAATGAACAGTCAGGGTTTGAAGAGTTGTATATAGATAGGTCATGTCGTTAATCTGACTGTTAATAGGTGTAGTTGTAGAAGTCCGGTTAAGTACAAGTCATGGAGTTTAAAACGGAGATCAGTTATGAAGGAATCATTGGACCGTTTGTTATTGAAGACGGAAGATATGGTGGAGACATCGTGGTGGTCAAATCACATAATGATTAATCAAGGAGACATGTGATCATACATGTTATACAAGCTTATGTTTTTGAATTGTTTTTTGAAATAAATTTTTATTTTTACCTTTGGAACCTTACCTTCCGCTTGCTAATATTTTGATGTTTCCTCCACAGGTGCTATAGGCATGTTTGGTCTTCAAATTTGATTTTTCTTCCATTACCTACATACAAGATTTTATTATGAACTCCATTCTTGTGCTTGGACTGATAAACAAACTGTTGCTACAGAATCAGATTAGCTGCAAAACAGGATCAACTGTGGAATGGAATCAGCTACAGAACATGGAAATAGCTGTACCACGTGAAACATAAAATAAAATATGGCTTATGAATGAATGAAATGGAAATGGCCGTGTAAGTGAAAATAATACATGATGATAAATGAAAAATGGAGATGAAAGAAATGCTCGGAAAGGAAAAATTTATTGGTGAAATATGGCAATGGAAAGAAGTGAAGATGTAAAAGTAAAACAAAGTGAAAAAAAATGAGACAATGAATTTTGCAGAATGCTAAGTGATTGTGGCTTTTTGTCACCACTTTTTTAGAAAGGAAATGAAAAATATAGGGTGTTAGAAACTTTTGATTTTCACCCTGTATTTTCTGTATAAGCATGCCAATCAGTGATTGGTTTTCAACCTTCTACAATTTTTTTATTTATTTTTTTTAGATAGGAAAAATAAAGACTAAGTTGGTGGAGAAGAAGGATTCTTCTTCACTAACTTCATTTCAGAATTGTTCTGGAAGATCTTGATGAACTCCTCCTTCGAGATTGGTTTTTGATATATTTTCAATCTATGACCATTCACAAGAAGAGGAGTTTGACTTTCATCTATTGTTATGATACTCACTGCTCCATTACTAAAAACTTTTCCAATCTTAGATGGCCCAAGCCAATGAGTTTGAAACTTCCCTTGAAAATCTTTAAACTTTGAATCAAATAACAGCGCCCATTCTCCCTCTTGAAACCTCTTGTCCTTGATGTATTTGTCATGCCATTTAGCCCTCTGTTGTTGGAATAGACCAGTCCTTTGAACTATCTCTTGTTTGATTTCATCAAGTTCATTTAATTACTCAAGTTTATGCTTTTGAGCCTATGATAAATCCATCCCCAACTGGACTGCGATCTTGAAAGTTCTGATTTGGAACTCTATAGGGAATAAGACTTGTTTTCCATAAACAAGTTCATAGGGTGTATGTCCCGTTGTGTTCCTCCATGTAGTTCTATAGGCCCATAAGGCTTCAGGAAGCCTTGGTGAGGATTCCTTCAATCACTTTATTTGTAGACTCCACTTGACCATTTGCTTGTGTATGATAGGGAGTAGATTTCATATGCTTGATCTTGTACTCCTCCATAAGTCTTTCCATCATGTTGGATATGAATTGAGATCCATGATCTGTCACAATTTCTCTTGGAACTCCAAAACGAGTAAATATGTCCTCAAAAAGAAAACTAACTACAGATCTTTCGTTAGCAAAAGGTAATGCTTTGACTTCTACCCATTTAATGGCATAATCAGTGCATACCAATATATACTTTTTCTGCTTAGATGGAGGATTAATTGGTCCAATAAAGTCTAAAGCCCATTTTTCAAAGGGTTTGATAAGTACCTGAGTTTGTAATGGCATTTCATTTGACGGAGCAGGTTTCCCTACCCTTTGGTAGTTGTCGCACCTCCTGACATATTCTTTAGTATCTTTGAAGATGGATGGATAATAGTATCCTAAAGAAAGGATTTTATAGGCTGTCTTCTTGTCAGCAAAGTGTCCACACACGACTCATCATGACATGTTTTGAGAATATCAGGCATTTCATCTTCCCTGACACACCTTCTGATCATAAGATCTGGCCCTGTTTTATGTAATTCGTTAGTGATCCATGAATATCTTGCACTTTCTTGAATAATCCTTCTTTTCTCTCTAGGAAACAAATGTGAAGGTAACTTCTCTGTAACCAAGTAATTAGCAACATCTGCAAACCAAGGAGTTTGAGTAGTTAATGCAAAAAAATATTCATTAGGAAACTTATCTTCAACCGTATAGTCTTCTTTGATATTTTGAATCCTGGACAAGAAATCAGCAACTGTGTTTTGTTTTCTACGTCTATCTAGCACAGTAATGTTGAATTCTTGCAAAAGTAAAAGCCATCTTGTAACTCTGCCATTAGTAATAGGTTTACTTATCAAATATCTAATTGCAGAGTGATCTGTATGAACAAAGGTTTCACAACCTGTTATATAGCGTTTGAACTTATTAAGTACATGAACAACAGCTAAAAATTCCTTTTCAGTCATAGTATAATTCAACTCAGTGGGAGTCAAATTCTTACTTGTATAGTAAATGGCATAAGGAATCAAATCTTTTTGTCTCAATACAGCTCTCAAAGCTGTATCTGAAGTATCTGTGGAAATATGGAAAGGAAGTTTCCAATTTGGACCTCTCAAAATAGGTGCTTCAGAAATTTGAAGAGTGGAGATGCTATTTTAGTGAATTTTCCATAAACCTTCTATAGTATCCTGTAAATCCTAGAAAACTTTTAACATCCTTTTAGCAATTTGGAATTGATAAATTAGAGATGACTTCAACTTTAAATTTGTCAACTTTAATCCCATCTCCTGAAATGTGATATCCTAAAACAATACCTTCTGTAAACACCATAAAACATCTTTCATGGCTTAGTGAAAGGTTTGTTTCTTCACATGTTTTAATAACTTTTTCCAAATTTTCCAAAGCTTCTTCAAACGTGTTTCCATAGACTGTAAAATCATCCATATATACCTCTACACAATCATGTATTAGATCGGAAAAAATTCCTAGTACTGCTCTTTGGAATGTTAAAGGTGCATTACATAACCCAAAAGGAAGCACTCGATAGGCAAAAGTTCCCCATGGACAAGTAAATGTGGTTTTATCTTGATCCTCAGGTGCTACCTGAATTTGATTATAACCACTAAAACCATCCAAGAATGAGAAATACTTCTTACCTGCTAATGTATATAACACTTGATCTATAAAGGGCAAAGTAAAGTGATTTTTAAGGGTTGCTTTATTCAATTTCCAGTAATCAATGCACACCCTCCATTTACCATTCTTTTTAGGCACAATTACCAAAGGAAAAACCCATTGGCTATATGAAATTGGATAAACGAAGTTTACATTGAGTAATTTTTGGAGCTCTTCTTTTACAATTTCCCTAATATTTGGATTCATTCTTCTCTAAGGTTGTCTAATTGGTCTACTATTTTCCTCAATATAGATATGATGGATACAAGTCTTAGGATCAATACCTTTCATGTCGGTGTACTCCCATGCAAATGCAGCAGAATGTTTTTGTAATGTTTAGGTTAGCTCTTTTTGTTGTAGTTTCTCTAAGTTTCTGTTTATGTTCAATGTCCTACCTGGAAAAATTTCA
Source organism: Pinus taeda (assembly GCA_000404065.3). NCBI lineage: Eukaryota > Viridiplantae > Streptophyta > Pinopsida > Pinales > Pinaceae > Pinus > Pinus taeda. Next base: position 4,060 of record APFE030027384.1, on the reverse strand, counting down.
ATTGTAGAGCTACCAAACTATTCCCTAGAATATAGAGACATCTGCCTAGATGACAAGTATTCAACATTAGATTTTTCTTGAGATTGTGCATGATCATATTCTGAAGATGTTTCAAAATTTTCCAATGTATTCAAAATTTGACTATCTTCACTAATTTCTGACATAGTGAAGAGAGGTTGAATGTCATCTTCATCATCAATCCATTCCTTGTCATGTATTTATGTGATTTCTTTTGTTTGAGGATACAAAGTAAATTTCTTTGTTGAATTACCATCAGAAATATACATGTCACTAGATCAACAACTAGTATAAGCATCAGCTGTGGCCAACCAAGGTCTTCCTAATTTGAGTGGGTGTCCTCCTAAATTATTATTGGGAGTTAAGATCATGAAACCAATAGGATATTCCCAAGAATCTAAGGATACTAAAATATCTTCTAGCACAACGTCTCGTTTGATTACTGATCTATCTGCAAGTTGTAGTAAGGTAGGTGTGTAAAGAAGGTTAGAAAGTTTGTTGGGTCCCTATAGTACTAGTGATTACCCCATTACTATTGTAGTTACATCCCTTATTAATATTGTTGTGCCCGTATTATCCCCATATTGTTATTATTGTGCCCCATAGAATCCCTCTATTGTTATTTTTGTGGCTTTATATTATTAATGTTAGGTCGGCTGGGTTATATTGTGACTCCTTAGACTCCTATATATAGAAATGAGGTTTTGTCATTTGAATCATCCAAGAATTGTTCATTTATGTAATATAAAGGAGGCTGCCCCCTTGAAGAGGCTGAATTCTAAGGTGTTGATCTATCTCTTCTATCTTTTCCTGAGCTGGTTTCATAACATTTGGTATCAGAGCTTTGGATTCTAGGGTTTCGCTGCTCCAAATAGGTGATCGTAGCATTTTCACTATAACTTTTTTTCTGCGACGTTTCAAAAGCTAAAAAAAACCCATTTGAGAAGAAATTGCACTGAACATCACATCTAAATTTCAGAGCTTTTTGCACTATATTTTCAGAGTTATGATCTGAGGAAGTTGGTCTTTTTGCAGACTCCTAAATTACATTCCGAACAGGTGACCTGGGGAAAATTGTCATAACTTTCTCTGTGAGCATCGGATTGAAATTTCGTAAGAAGTAGAGAAAGAGGATGGATTGTAGTTTCTTATATATCTTTTTTCAGAGACAAAGGTCGAAACAATGACTCGTGGCATGTCGTACAAGTTCGCTCTACTGAACTAGTCTATAATCAGGTCACTATGGGAGATTTCGGATAACTCTTCCTTGGATAATCCAATTGGGATCAGACTGGTGGCATTGGAAAGAGAACACAGAGGGCTACTGCAGGTCGCAATTTCAAAACTAAATGATCTGAAATTACAGAGATACATCAAAGGCAATATCGAGCTCCTACAAAATGAAAAAAGGTGTGTAGATTCTTTTAAATTTTTGCTTAAGATTGGTTTGAAAATTTATTTTGAAGGAATTCAGAGGGCATAGTGGAGCATTATTACCGGTAAATGACGCCCCAAGGAAAGAAAATGAAAAAACCTAGTAAGCAACCTGAAAACTCTAGCATGACTCATGAAGAAGAGGAAGAAATGCTACATGATATATCAAAATTACAAGAACAAGTGCAACAAATGTCACTCTCACAAAAGTTAACAGAAGCTAAGATAAATGGCGTGGAATCTAAGATAAAGGGCATGGAAGCTAATATGGATGGTTTGAAGATATATTTGAAGACAGATTTGAAGAGAGACATGGAAGATCTGAAGACAGACATGGCATATTTGAAGACAAATTTGATAAATTTTCTACAAAAAATACTTACTAATGGTGAAAAGGTAGTAAAGGAAACTCATGATGCGAACAAAAGAAATGTTAATCATGATTTCATAGATTCTAATGTGGGATCGAAGACCCATCATATTCCAAAAATCGATATGAGGAAGTTTTATGGCAAGGATCCCGCAACATGGATGTTACAGATGGAGCAATTTTTCGTTCTCAATAATGTGCAAAACACACAAAAGGTACGTATTGCAACTTTATATTTGGAACCAAATCAATTTGTATGGTATCAGTGGCTTTGCTCTCGTAAAAAAATTATCACTTGGGAAATTATTACGAAAGAATTGATAGCACATTATGAGGATACAAAAAGCAACACTTTTTTTAGCCAATTGATAAGTTTCAAACAAGGGTTCAACAATGGAGCACATTGAGGAGTTCCAAAAATTGAACATAAGGGTAAAAAATATTCCAGAGGAGCATAGGATTGATGTGTTCATAGGGACTTTAAAGGATAATATCCAACATGATGTTCACCTTTGGGAACCTGATTCATTAGAGAAGGAATTCAGGTTAGCAAGAAGAATGGAAAGCAAAA
>APFE030027375.1:0-14071 GCA_000404065.3 Pinus taeda | reverse complement strand
ATACACAAAGATTTTCCCCTAGATCCCAAAACTGGGACTACCAGCTTGATTTTTCATTATGTTCCTTTCAATGTTATAATACATATTCATACATGCCAAAGCATCCAATACCATGGACCTAAAACCATCGCGTCCAAAACCATGGACCGAAAACCATCGTGTCCAAAACCATGTGCAAAAAACATGCACAAAACCATAGGTAGGTCTGCCCAACCTAATGTAGGGTCCAAAACCAAAATTTTATGGGGCACTACCCCAGACTCCATAGAGTGGGGTTACCTACACCCCTCAAAACCCCTATGACTCCCCCCGCTATGCAATTGGCGCAACGAAGGGGGGCTCTACCCCCCTTCTAACCCATCGGTTAACTACGTGCGCTAATCGTGGAAAGAATATAACACAACCCAACATATATAAGATGGGGTTGGCTAAATTTCTACGTTGATATGTGCCTGAATATGAGAGACACAATATTCTAGCTAAAGTGCATGGTGGTGTCATTGAAGGACACTATGCAAGCAAGGAAACTACGCAGGATATCTTATGAGGAGGATTATGGTGGCCTACGACACATAAAGATTCTAAGGAGTATTGTAGTGCATTAGATGTGTGTCAAAGAATCAGAAGGTCGTTGAAAAGGGATGAATTGTTGTTAAATCCACAAGTCATGCTGCAAAAATTCTATAATGGGAAATTAACTTCGTTCAACCTATTCAGCCACTAGGGAAGAAGATGGGAGCACATTATATTATTACTTTGACAAAATACTTAACCAAATGGTTCGAGGCACAACCTGTGAAGGATTCTAGCACAAACACTATTGTGTAGTTTATATTCGAGTTTATTATGTCAAGGTTTGGATTCCCAAAGATTCTGATGAGTGACATAGGTTTACACTTCCTGAATGAAACAATTGTGGCCTTAACATAAGATTTCCAGATGTACCATAAGAAGAGTACACCAGATCGCCCTCAGGCAAGTGGCACTTTTCAAGATTTCAACAAGATCTTGGAGAATGCCTTAACAAAGGTATACAATGTTAATAGGAATGATTGGGATATACGCATACCAAAGGTTCTACGGGAATATAGGATGGCCTATAAGAAATTGACTAGGAAAACACCATTTTGACTAGTTTATGGACAAGAAGAAGTGATTACAATGGAATACATAGTGCCTATCCTTAGGGTTTCCCTAGTAGCTGAGATGGTAGATCATGACGTAATGGAGGAACACCTAGCTCACCTACTTGAATTAGAGGAAGACTGCTTTTTGGCTGGATTTCATCAACAGGTGCGAAATGCTAGAGAAAAGGTGTAGAATGATTGTCACATTAAGAAACACAATTTCAAGAATGATGATTTGGTCCTGATGTATGACATAAAGTTTACCAAATTTTCAGGGAGGTTTAAGATGCATCGTCTAGGACTGTATTTGATTAAGGATATTTTAGATCGTGCCGCAGTTCAACTTTTGAAGCTGAATGGGGAAGTATTTCCTGGCAACATCAATGGGAGAAGGTTGAAGGTTTATAGGGATGATTTCACCCCTGCACAATGAATACAGGACAACAAGAAAGTCTTTGTGCTTCTGGCAGTTGAAAGAGAGTACAGGACTATAAACTACCTTGCCAAGTAAAAAATTTATCGAAGAATGAATACGACACAATGTTTTGGAAGATTGTGTAGGTGGAAGTTGCAATGTGGTAGCTGAACCATAAGGAAGGGTCCCATGTCGGGTCCCATGTCGCCTGTCCTGAAAGTGACTGTTGGAATAACTAGAGCTGATTTAACATGGAATTTTCCATTAAAAAAAACAGGGGAAATGCATTTAAGGTACAAATGAGGGAAAATCTATAACCAAATTCTCATTTACGAGGAAGATCTGAGGGGGAAAAGACTGTTTAAATTTGAATTGGGTTATAAATATCGCATCTCGTTCCACATTTGAACACTTTTCTTCTTCAAAATTTGTTATGTGTTTTTGCGCTTAAAGAGTCAAGTGTGTTGCTGCATGTCTGGTTACCTAAGTTGGGAGGAAGTTAAGAAAGAGTTTTCAAAGAGAGGATTAGGGAAAATCATGACTGAAACACTATAAATCCATGTTACAACACCTAGGTGACTGAGGCCAAAGCATGTGGCCTTCGCAGCAGGAGAGCAAAAGGTAGAAAATGGCATAATAGATCCCAATTTGGCAATTTCCATTGAAAATTCCAACTAAGTAGAGACAAAATGGAAAAATGGTAAAACAAGTAGCTAATGGAGCCAGAGGACTTGGATGAAGAAGAGTTGAAAGAGGAGTTTAAGCATATTAGCGCGGAAGGGTTGGAGTCAATTTCTTGGTTGTTGCCGTATATGCCACCATGGAAGCCAGCCTCAAAAGTGACTAAGGATCCATAGTCTGTTAAATTTATCATATTTACACCATTGTTGCTGGAGGAAGTACCTCTTGAAGGTGAATTGTTGGCTAGGGTACCCCAGCTCTGCATGGAAGATTGGGATTTGGGAGACCATGAGAAATTTCCATATCTATAACCCAACAAGTATCTGAAGGCAGTGTACTATAAGGAGGTGGACCTCACAAGACTTGAACTAATGAAATGTGAGGCTAGTATTGAGCATGAAGGATTGTTAAATATGTTGTATGTCTCGCACTTTAGCTGAAGCATAATTAACACTATTTGTGTGTGCCAATTGTTGGCATTGGCCTATGATGGGTGCCTTTGGCTGGGAGGGCCCATCCCAATTGACGACATGTTGATACAGAGAATCACATTGTTTTCCTATCAAGGCGCGAACCCCATAGATGCTCTTGTGGGGAAGTTGCAAGAGAAAAATCTCGCAGATCAAATGAAAAGTGACTTTGGATTAATTAAGAAGTTTCGGAGCTACACCGTTATCTCTATCAATAATGAGATTGTGCAGTTTTCCGCCTCTATCTTGGTAGGAAAGATCATGAGTAAGTTTCATGCAGATGAAGTGTTGAACCAAGTGGTATCCTTGGTTCTGCAATGCAACAAGGGGGTTCATTTCAATTAGGAAAAATAACTGTGTCAAGAATTCCTAGATGATTGTCATGAAGCACAGGAGGAGGGAAAAGCATTCCACTACACGTGGTTCTTATTGTTGATTGCGAGGAGAGCTTGGAGGACACTGGATGATTTAGAGTTCCCCTCTACGAATCTGGAGTAGTATGAGGATGCCATATTTGCCTCGCTATGGGAAATAAAGGACCATGCCCGTGTGATAGAAAATAATATGTTCTAGGTATTATTCGAAATGGATCTGTGAATGGTGATCAACTAGACTCCAAGGTTGTCACTGAGGATATTCATGGAATATTGGTGCATCACTAACTTCAAGGCTGCTTTCCACCATGTGTATATCCTTGCAAGGCATGATTTGATGAAGACTTGGACAATGTTGTCATTTTTGGTCACTGAGGAAGATATCGCCCAGCTAGTCCTTTAGTGGCCGACCAACTGGCTCCTTCCGACAAACATTGTAGAGGGAATTGTAGGGAATATTAAAGATCCACCGAAGGAAAAGAAGATGGTGACCATCGAACTAGAAAATAATACCACACAGGACCCAGAGCGCGAGCAAGAAGAAGAACAACATATAGAAGAACTTGATCAGGGTGGTGAAGACCCTTATGTAGACCCAAAGGACGTTGGTTCTCCATTTATTCTCAAATGATGGTAGAAGACCAGTGTGGGAGGTGCACATAAGAAGCACAAATCCAATAAGTCCACTGGTCCAAAGGCCATGGTACTCACTGAGGGGGATGTTAATGAAATTGGGGATATTGTCAGGTCCGCGACAAAATATATATGGGGCCACATCGAAGAGTAGTACTGGTCCATATTAATGAAGGTCCAAGAGGGCCTCAAAGAATTGTAGGCTTAGGTGAGCCAGGTTCAAGCGAGCGTGGTTCAAGTGAGCTGGTCTCAAGAGAGCATGGAACCAATGACATCGGGCAGTGTACAATCAGTACTCACTTTAGAGCTCCATGTTGTACCCTTCTCTAATGGATATTTACACTCAGGTAATTCTGAAGACAGGGAGAGAGCGCAGTCACTTAAAAATGTGAGTATTAACCTTTTATCACTCCCTCTGTGTGCATTTCATGAGCTTAAGGTGCAATAGCAATGGGCTCTCATGGTGACAAAAGATGTGAAGATCACTAGTTAGCAGATGTGCGATGAAAATCACAAAGCTCTCTAAGATCGCGGTGAGGTAGCTGCACGAAGGGCATAGCTAGAGCAATCCATTTCCAGAGTATGTAGTGAGATTGCAGAGCTCCAAATTTAGTCTGAGGTTGCTTCCCAAGACAAAGTTCAGTAGCTGGAAAATGCATTCAGAGAGTCAAAGGTGCAGGTGGATAAGGTTCATTTTGATCTCCATATGCAAATTACTAAGCTTCAAATGAATTTACATCCCACCAGGCCACTAGAGATCCAAGAGTAGCATGAGACTGCCATAAGAATGAACAGGGGAAAGCTTGACACTAGATTGTAGCCAATTGTTCAACTAAATGCTCGACTGTGGGCCTCACTATAGGAGGAACCTCAGGTGAAAAATATTGAAGTAGAAATCCAGGATAAGAAACTACAGTATGATGAGATTAACGCAAAAATGCACACTTTAGGACCTGTGTAACGATTCTCCTAGTTGAAATAAGGGACCTCCCAGTAAGAAAATATCGAGGAGTTGCACAAGAAAATGCATATTTTCACTACATATATGCATTCATGGGAAGAAGAGGCAGGGAATCTCTCACAGACTGTGGAAGGCACGCTCCAAAGTATGTAGATAACACAACAAATAGTCGGCTTAGTAGCAGAAGGATCAACTATAGAAAAGTTGGTCGAAGAAGTTTGATAAGTAGCAGCACAATGAATAGAGGTGCTTCACTCATTGAAGTCTTCATTCAACAGCTTGAAATAAAATATATAGAGTGTTCCAGTGTAGTGACTTAAGGACGAGTCACATCTTTGTGTTGGGGGGCTATTGGGACGGGGTCCCTTGGGTCCAATTTTGATAAGATATTGTAAAGTCTCCACATTTTGAGGAGAGGAGTGTGAGTGGCATAGGTACACTAGCAGTCAAGGGGTTTTAGGAAGGTCAAATCCCCTTAGTTTTTGAATTTTTTTAAGCTCCAGCCATGGTATTGTAATAGGGAAAAGTATATAAAGGGATGTCTTAGCAAGTCTAAGAAAATCGGTCAGTCAGATTTTATATCTTTTGAGTATGTAAGCATAAAATATTTATGTAATTGGGAAAAGAGGACTTATCCTATAGATGCGTGCGAAAATACCTTGGTAAGTTTGTAGATGGGTGCGCAGTTCCCTGCAGCTGTGTGTGCAGGATCTGAATGTATATGTATTGAATATCTGGAATATTAAAACAATTCTTGAAGAAAAATTGTGTCTGAACTGAATATTTATGTCATTTCTATATTTATGCTCAGTTGAATGTCATTTATTTGTATTATTGTCTTAGTTACTATGCAAATATTTGGGTCTACAATTATCTATTATTTTATGCATGATTAGACCCTTACGTGAAGCTCATAACTCTATTTAACTAGAAATTTATTTAAGTTTGGGGATTTCAAGGATAAGGGTTGATGATGGTCAGATCAAGCCTAAAACTAAAGAAACGGCTTAACACCAGATAACATAGCCTTCTAGATGCAGACACCTTGTTCTAGCATCCCCCAATACTGCCTCGGGTGATACTACATCTTGTGCTAAGTGGGTTGTTTCCAAAAGGGCCGGTAGTGTAGGGTTTTGTTGGTTAGCGCGGTTAAGTTTGAACTTGGGTCTAAGCCCCCTCAAGCCACCAAGGGCTAATATGCACTAAATATTTCAAGCTATCTATGTACCATTAGTCTAACTTGCTAACCATCAACCCAAGGAACTAGGTGCATAATGCAAGGTCAAAGCTCTATGGCCAACCCCACCCTTCCTAATTTGGGAACTAGACATCAACACATGTGCCAGCCAGATGTCCTCCCAGAAATGTCGTATGACACAAGATGCATCCTCAAGTCTCTTCCCATCATATTTCATTAACGAATTAGTAATATCAACCAAACCAATCAGGCTTCTCAAATATTCAAACTTCTTATTAGGAAGAGACTTTGTTAACACATCAAATACCTATTCATTGGTCAGAACATATTGTAGCTTCATGATCCCATCTTGTACCAAACTTCTAATATAGTGGCACTTATTGTTGATATGCTTCATCCTTGCATCAAACATGAGATCTTGATGCATCTTAATGTTGCTTTGATTATCACAATTTATCACAGTAGGATTTAGAGCTTTCTCAAACAAATCTGGTAGAAGATTTCTTAACCATGCAACCTCCTTTCCTACTTCACATGTAGCCACATACTTAACTTCAAAACTACTTAAAGCAACATGATCTTGTTTTCTACTCATCCATGAAATTATTGTAGATCCCAAACTAAAACATCCAACAGTAGTGCTTCTTCCATTGGCCTCATTGCCACCCTAATCATAATCTGTAAAACCTATCAGCTTGACTTCCTTGGTATCATAATTTAGGCAGTGATGTATAGTACCTCATAGATATATCAATATATTCCTGGTAGCTATCCAATGATCATGACGAGGCTCCAATTGAAATTGACTATGCATGTTCACAAAAAAACATATATCTAGCCTACTGTTTACTAAATCTATAAGAGAACCCACCAACTTTTGATAGGAGGTAGGATCTACAATACTTGAGTCAGATATTCTTAGCTTATTGAGATTAGCGATCATGGGAGTATTCGTGTGACTAAATTTTTGCAACAACTTAATTATATACTTTCCTTGCCCCAAATAAATCTCCCTAGGTTTCTGCTTTACTTCCAAACCTAGGCAATAATGCATTAGACCCAGATCCTTCATCTTAAATTCGACTGCGAACATATTCTTACATTCTTGTATTCTTCATTCTACACCTACAATAAATAGATCATCCACATATAGTATAATAATGTCTGGCACATTATCCACAACCTTGACATAGATATTTGGATTAACATAAGTTTTGATGAACTCGATTCTTAGAAGGTATGCATCCATTATTACATACCATTCCCTAGGAGATTGCTTCAAACCATACAGGGAATTCTTGAGTTTACAAACATGAGTGTCTTTTCCATTCATTTCAAAGCCTTCATGTTGTTCAATGTATACTTATTTATCTATGGTCCCATTCAAATATGTTGTTTTTACATACATTTTATGGATATTCCATCCCATTGTTGCAACCAAGGAAACCAAATATCTTATAGTAGTATATCTTGCAGTAGGTGTAAAGGTTTCTTCATAGTTTATGCCTTACTTTCGAGAGAAATCCCTTGCAACGAATCTAGCTCTGTACTTGTCTATTATTCCATCAACAAGGTGCTTGATCTTCTAGATCCATTTAGAGGTGACAATTGAATTGTCACCTGGTATGGGAATGATAAATTCCCAAGCCCCATTATTCATGATGGACTGATATTCTTCCTGCATAACCTTGTTCCATACTTCTTGATGAGGAACTTCATAAAATGTAGTTAGTTCAACTTCTATTAGTTTTTTCGTTTATGAAGGATATCCAAAATATATTTTTTGTCTTTTTCTTTCTCTAAAAGTTCATTTTGTAACTCTCTATCCTTCATCATCTTCAAGAGTATCTTTTAACCAATTTGGCCTCTTCCTTGTGTCGGTTATGACCATAGGTTGAATAGGCTCACTTGTTCCTTCTTCTTCTTCTTCTTCTTGGTTTGTACGTAGTAGGATTTTCATCATGCTCTTCTTCTTCGAATAGTGGTATGTATTCGTCATCAAAATCCATATGAATAACTTTGGATTTATTGTAGGTATGGTTTTCATCAAATATAATGTCCCTTATTATTTCAATATGCCTTTCTTCCTTGATGTAGATTATATATGCCTTTAAAGAAATACTGTAGCAAAAAAAAATCCCTTTAATGCTTCTAGAATCAAGCTTCTTTCATTTTTCCTTTGGAAAATGGATATAGGTGGGACATCCAAAGATTTAAAGATGGTCCACACATGGATTTATTCCTCTGAATGCTTCTTTGGGTGTCATATTATCGAGCATTCTATGAGGACTTATATTTTGTGTATAAACAATAGTAATTGCAAATTCTCCCCATACAAATTTAGGAATATATTGATAAAAAATAATTGTTCATATACATTCTTCAAGTGTTCTATTCTTCCTTTCCACAACTCCATTTTGTTTGGGATTGTAGGGAATACTGATCCTCCTCTTAATTCTTGCTTCTTTGCGATACACAGTTATTTCTTTTGAAGTGTATTCTCCACCATTATCAAATCTCAAAGCTTTTATTATTCTTTCAGTTAAGTTCTCTACTTTAGACCTAAATTCCTTGAATCTTCTAAATACTTCATCCTTTGTTTTGAGTAGATAGAGCCATGCCTTTCTAGTGTGATCATAAATGAACATTAGATAATAGAGATGAACTCTAAGTGATTTTTCATACATAGGCACACACACGTCTAAATGGATAAGTTCCAATATTTCTTTAGACCTTGTTTCACTGCTTTCAAATGGTTTCCATGTATTCTTACCCAAGGCACATCACTTGGATATTCCTTCACGACCTTCTTTAATATTTGGAATTCCATTTACCAATTTGTTGAGAGAGGGATAAATATTTTAATGTAAATGTCCATATCTTCTATGACATAGTTCAATGGGATTGATTTCCATGTGAACTAGGGCTTTAGTAGATGGTGTTAATACTATATATAAACTTCCTTCATAGATTCTAATAACTCTAGCTTTATCAATGCTTGTTAATGTTTATCCCAAGCCAAAACCTTTCCATCTACAAAAGAAACTCTATCACCTTTATCTTCTAAGGAAGAAATTGAAAGTAAATTATTTTTCAAACCTAGAACATAGAGTATATTGTTGAGATGTAGCTTTTCTCCATTGTCCATCTTCAAAGAGGTTGATCCCAGGCCTTCCAAAACATTTCTTGTGTTGTCTCCCAATTCCACTGCATGATAATATTATTCCTTTGATATAGTGTGAAGTTATTTTATATCTCCTATCATGTGTCTAGATTCTCCATTATCAATAATCCATGCACTTTCATCATTGAGTGAACTTGTGAGTGTATCCAAAAACCCTTTTCTTTTGACCTTATTGAATAAGTTGTAGATGGTTCTTTTCATCCATATTCCTACAATATTGAATCACATTTTCAAATACCTAATCATAGAGGGAGTATCCCTTTCTTTCAAGAAAACCTAGTGATCTCAAATCTTTCTTAACCTTAACTCTGATATGATGTTGAGAAATCAATGTTAGTAGAATTAGGGTTAGATTTATGTTTCTTGATAATTACTTGTGAATTATGTTGGCTTCTTTTATATCTTTATTATATTATATTTCATTAAGAAATTACCAAATTATATGTGTATGAAGATCACAATAACAAGAGACACAAGATGTAGGCATTATGTTAGGGAAAAACCCCTCTCTAGGGGGAAACCCCGTAAAACTTCTTCCTTTAGTAGTTAAGACAAGATAATCCAAAACTCTTAAACCTAGACATAGTCCTCCTCCAACCACCAAGTAAAAAATTCCTTCCAACAACTTTGATCTAGATCTTCGACCTTGTAGCAATAACTCTTTGACCCAACAATTCTATAATTTCAACCTTCTAGTAGCAGAATCTTCAACCCAACACTTTCAAAATTTTGACCCTCCCAGCAATAGAACTTCGATCCAGCAAATATCCCAGTAAATTCACATAAAAGAGAGAGAGAGTAGAAACTTTGACTTGTGCTTCTTCTTTCTTCCCCTAGAACTTCACATTTTTTATGAACTTCCTTGATGTGTATCGAACTTGTTGAGTTGATTTCCAAATATATCAAACTTATCTTGTATATATAGTCTCTTATGTGGGTCGAATTGTCCTCTTGTAGGCCAATCACATGAGATTAGGGATGACATGGTGTGGAGGTGATAAAATACATTTTTGACTGAATAATAATTCTTTTTACATGATACAAAAGCCCAAGAAGGGTCACATTAAATGGACAGTGACTCTAATGACTTATTATAAAACCTAGAAGTCAACAATGGGTACTTTTACCTATAAAATGATGACCCAAGCATGAAAAAAATGCTTGAATAAGTCATTGTAGTAATAATAAAAAATTATTTTTGATTCTTTCACTCAAATATAAATATGAAAACCGAACCTAGTTACATTCTTCAACATCAGAGAGATACTATTATGACAAAGAAAATGAATTGTATGATATGAAAATGGGATATATCACTGATGAGAAGTACACTAGCATATTTTTGGATTTATTGAGATATGTGCCTTACCTCAAGGAGGAGAAGGCCAAGATTCAAATATTCATTAGTGGGTTTCCTATAGCATTCAAGGGCATGATTGAATTTGATGAGCCCAGATCATTGGAGGAGTACATCCAAAAGCTAATGCATTGTTATGAGAAATCAAGTCACAGATATGAGACTAAGCAGGACTGGAAAGGTAATGATAAGAATTAAGGAAAATGTGACAAGAAGAGAAAAATGCCTCAAGATACAAGTAACAAGAGAATGCAACACTGCGTAAGAAGTTCAATGCATCTGACAAAGGACATGGATTTTGGTCTGAGCAGAACAAGGGTGATGATAATAAGCCCTTGTAGTGTTGGAATTTTGGAGGAGAGGATTGCGGGAGATATTATCCATAGCATAATAGTAGTATACCAAAGATCTATAGTGCACTGGAGGCACAAACAATGGAGGATGTACAATAGAGTATTCCTTGGATCTATGCAGCATTGGATAGCAGGTAGGAAGATCACCAGGCATCTATTATTGAGGTGCATGGTAAGCTTTGTGATCAAGTTGCTTCTATTTTGATTGACCCTAGATCTAATTAGAGTTATGTTAATCTTGACTTGGTGGATAAGTGTGGTTTGAATAAAGAAGCGCGTGCAGAATCTTGGTTAGTGTAGTTGGATACAGGTACAAAGAAGAAAGTTCATCATTGGGTAAGAGCTTATGCATTTGAGTTGAATGGTATTCCTGCATCAACACATTTGAATGTATTTTCATTGGGGTTGTATAGTATGCTTTTGGGTATGAATGAGATGTATCTTCATTGGACTAAGGTGGATTGCCATATTGAGTGCTTGGATGACAATGGAGAATAGATAATTTTTCCGGGTAAGAAGGAAACATCAGTGAGAATGGTGAAAAATATGCAGCTAAAGCACAATCATAGGAAGGGTATGTGTTATTTGTAGTGCATATTTCCAGTGATAAAGGTAAGGAAGTTGAGGATGTAGAGGTATTGAGAAGATACCCGATCTGACAATAGTTTGAAGAAGTATTTCTCACAAATATTTTAGAGTTGCCACCTCACAGGAAAGTGGATTTTTCTATTGAGTTGGTATCAGGGGAAGCACCAACATCTAAGGCACCATACATGATGAGCACATAGGATTTAGTGGAGTTGAAATTGCAATTGAAGGAAATGCTTGAGAAGGGATACATTAGGCCAAATGTATCACCTTGGTGTGCACCTGTATTGTTTATATAGAAGAGGGATGGTACTCCCATGTTATGAATTGATTACAAGTAGCTAAACAAGGTGGCTATGAAGAACAAGTATCTATTGTTTGGGATTGATGAATTTTTCAATTAGTTTAAGGGAGAAATAGTGTTCTCGAATATTGACTTGAGATCAGGCTATCATCAGGTACACATTAAGGAAGAGGACATTCACATGATTTCTTTCCATATTAGGTATGGGCATTCTGAGCTTATTGTAGTTTCATTTAGTTTGACTAATTCTATAGCTACTTTTATGTTCTTGATGAATAGTGTGTTGCATCCATATCTGGATAAGTTTGTTATTTTGTTGATTCATGATATATTGATATATTCTAAGACTGAGGAAGAACATGCCAAACACTTAGTAGCAATATTAAGATTGCTAAAATAGCATCAGTTGTATTCCAAGCTTAGAAAATGTAGTTTCTTTTAGACAAAGGTACATTACTTGGGGTATGTGGTTTCCAAGGAAGGCATAACAGTGGATCTAGAGAAGATAAGGGGTATCATGGAATGGGAAGCTCCTTGAAATGTGGATGAGGTAAAATCGTTCATGGGGTTAACAGGTTATTATAGGAGGTTAAAGAAGAAATCATCTCACATTTCTTATCTCATTACATCGTTGCAAAGGAAAGGTAAAAATATTGAATAGACAAAGGAATGTGCAGAAAGTTTTGAGATGTTGAAGCAATTGTTTAAAAATTCTCTAGTGTTAAAGATTGCAAATCCAAACAAAGAATTTGTGGTATGTACATATGCTTGCAATAGAGGACCTGGTGGAGTTCTTATGCGGGGAGGCCAGGTGGTATGTTATGAATCAAAGAAAATTAACGAGCACGAGAACAATTATCCAACACATGATCTTAAGTTGGCAGTGGTCATACATGAATTGAAGATGTGGAAGCACTACCTTCAGTGCATGAGGGTTATATTGATGAGCGATCACAGTGGATTGCGTTATCTATTTGACCAACCAAATTTGAATGCTAGGAAAGCTAGATGGTTGGACACGACCAATAAGTTCGACTTTCAGATCAGGTAAAGTAAAGGTAAAGAGAACATAGTTGCAGATTGTAACAACCTTGGTGAAAATTCCATGTAATAAAAGTTAATAAATGAAAACTAATAACCATGGCTAACGGAACACATATTCCAAGTTGAATGTTTGGGAAAACATCCTAGTGTGGGTGTTCATTTGGTTTATTATGGACAAGAAAATTGGCAAGGAAATCAAAAAGG
This sequence comes from Pinus taeda, assembly GCA_000404065.3. NCBI lineage: Eukaryota > Viridiplantae > Streptophyta > Pinopsida > Pinales > Pinaceae > Pinus > Pinus taeda. Next base: position 1,178 of record APFE030027375.1, on the reverse strand, counting down.
AATTTGGAAAGGCAAAATGGCCCTTTTGTCGCATTTATTTATGGAAATAATGGAAATTAGGAGAAAATTAAGGTGAAAGGTCACATGTTGCATGTGTGGAGGAAAATGAAGAAAATAGAAGCCTCATTGATAAAAATAGATTTTAGGATAAGTTGGTACCTTTTGTTAGTTCAATTTTGGAGCTCTCTCATTATTCTCTCTCACTCTCTGTCACTCTTGGACACTTAGAGTTTTCCTGGAGCACTTTGGAATTGCATCAAGGAAGGAAAAGAAGGCAAGAGAAAGGAAGGATCAAACAAGGAAAAGAAGGATCAAATAGCTACAATGGGATTCTCTTTAGGTATTGATTTGCATGTGTATTTTCCTTACTAGCTTTGACATGCATGGTATTGCATGTGGTTCATTGTTGTTATGGCATGGGTTTCTCCAAGTGTGATAGTGTTCTTAACTTAGCCTTCCCATTTTTGGATAGCCTTGGTGTGATGGGATTCTCATGTTTTCGTTGAGTTGGATTTTTGGATGGATTCAAAGTTGAGTGAGGTGGACCTTTGAATAAAAGAACACGGGGTCTAGATCCATGAACCAGACAGTGGGTCGCGATAAAGCCATATTTTTTGTTGCTTCAGTGGGCCTAGGTGTTGGGTTGTGTTATATTCTTTCCATGACTAACCTATGTAGTGAATCGGGGGTTAGAGGGGGGGCGGAGCCCCCCCTTCGTTGCGTCGATTATGCAGTGGGGGAGTCACAGGGAGGGCGGCAGCCCCCCCTATTTGGGGGGTTTGAGGGGGGTGGGTAGCCCCCCTCTACGGGGTTCGGGGCAGCGCCCCGAGAAAACTTTTTTTGGACCCTATATTAGGTTGGTTGGGTGAACCTACCTATGTTTTTCGGTCCATGGTTTTGGACGCGATGGTTTTTCGGTCCATGGTATTGGATGCTTCGGCATGTATAAATATGTATTGTAACATTGAAAGGAATATCATGAAAAATCAAGCTGGTAGTCCCGGTTTTGGGATCCAGTGGGAAATCTATGTGTATATGTGTTTTATGTGTTATGCTCTCGCTTTTTATTTTTCATGTGATTTAGAATTCGTATGCAGGTAATTTCTGTATGGGGTTAAAACCTACATTTGGTATTAGAGCTGTTTTGGCTTCAAGGGGACGCCTTTGTTGCTGAGGGG
>APFE030027373.1:0-10024 GCA_000404065.3 Pinus taeda | reverse complement strand
GTAATATAGAAAATAAAAATTACATGAAATATAAGATAAGAAACATTGCTCTAAATAATAAAACAACATTTAAATAACTATCATCCTTTTTATCATCTTCTTCAGTATGAAATTTGTTTTGGCTACATCAGTCATTACTTGGTTTTAAAGATAAAAACAGGGGGACTCACAAATCAGCTTTTGGTATATTCAGTTGCCATAGGCAGAGCCTCTGCTGCCAGCAGGCGTCCATAGCCTCGACAAGGTTACCTTTTAATCAACAATGATTCAGGATCTCATCTAGAAAAGAATGCAATCCTTAAAGATAAGTTCAGATTTATATACTTGTTATTTTTTTAATAATTTTCTTTTCTTTGAAGTTTTCATTTCACTCCTCAAAGGCCATTTTCTTGGTTTGGTGACCAAAATTGACAATTTCATTCACTGGTTGTAACTTGGCTGAACACGCTAGCTCTTGATGAGACTCCTTGTCTTTCGATTGATGGAATCTCAAGCAATTACCCTGTTTTGATATGCAGTATTGGTAATGTCAGCTAGTTATTTCCCTATGATCATGGTAAGCCAGCTCTTAATGAGACCTCTTATCCTTTAAGTTTAAGCACATTTTAGAATTACACTCTGAGGATGAAATCTTACTAGATGGAGAGAATCATTAACTTCTTAAGAGTTTATGGATGACAATTGTAGAGTTGAAGATGCTTTTCTATAGAGAGACTTTGCTTTGTTGAATATACTTTTCTTGACTGATGGTGGAGCAAAGGTTTTTTTATAAAGTCGAGGTTTAGAAAAAGACAAATAATTTTGACAGAGAACAAGCCATTTCAGAGCAATAAAACTTAACCCATGTTTCAAATGCAAAAATCATCTTGTTAACCATCTTTACTTATATAAGCGAAAAGTCAAAATATAAAAGAGACTACTATTTATAAAGCCAGAAGTAAATACTACTCAACTTTTATTTTTCCTAAAAAGTAAAGACAATAATATACAAGGAATAGAAGAGGTGATCTTCTATGAAAAATATTTCTTAAGGATCTGCCCATTAACAGGTAGAGATTATCTCTTGCCTGATAAATCTTGTAATAAAAAGGTTGATGGGCCTATGTGTTCCACAATCTGAAATGGGCCAAGCCACATTTGTTGGAACTTGGGATTCTTACCTTTTTCCTCGTGTGCTTTATCCCATTTCAATACCAGGTCTTCGAGCTAAAAGGATTTTGTACTTACAAAATTCGCATCAAAGGAAGCTTTGACTAACTGTTGATGATGTGCATGTGTAATTTTGGCCTTTTCCCTTTCTTCTTCGAGCTTAAGGATTTGTAATTGTCTCACTTGAATAGAAGAAGGAGTTTCTTAAATAAATTGAACTAGGGCTAGCGAGGGAATAGCTACATTTGTCGGAATGATAGCTTCTTTCCCATAGACCAAATTAAATGGAGAAGTGCCTATGGAGGCCTTCTGTTTTATTCGATCTGCCCATAGAGCAAATATTAAAGACTTATGCCAATTTTTCTAACTTTAATCAATGGTTCATTTAATAATTCTTATGAGATTTTTGTTTATTTATTCAGCTAAGCCATTTCCTTGAGGATAATAGTTAGCAGAGTATTTAAGCTTAAAACCTCTTTTAAGAGCGAATTCTATCATATCATTTCCTGAAAAATAAGATTCATTATCAAACATAAGGGCAGATGGAAAACAAAATCTAGTAATAATAAATTGACCGATGAATTCAATATTGTTTTCAGACTTGGCTACCTTAAGCGGAATTGCTTCCACCCATTTCATGAAATAACAGTTGTTGTAAGAATGTACCTATGCTCCTTAGAGGAGTGAGGAACGATCTCACCTATTATGTCCAGTCCCCATTGTTCAAATGGTTTTTCAATATTGACTAGTTGCAATGGTAACGTAGGTTTCCTTTGCCTGCCAGTAGCTGTTTGAAAAACTTTACATTTCCTTACATAACTGTGTGCATCCTTGAATAAGGTTGGCCAATAATATCTAGCATGCATGATTTTATGTGTGGTTGTATAGCATCCAAAATTTCCATGAGCTGGCCCATATGGAGTTCATGCAAAACCTTTTATGCCTCAGATTTTTCAAAACATCTAAGCAAAACAGAATCATAATTTATTCTAAATAACACATTATTGATTATTTGGTATTATCTAGCTTTTAGCCTCAAAACCCTTTTTCTTTGGTAATTTAGTTGTGGAGGGGCATACCCATTTCTTAAATAAAAAATGATATTAGCATATTTGGATTCAATGTCATTAAGGCTTACCTCATATACTTGTATATCGTTATCTGAATATTGTAGTGCTAATAAGTTGGATGCTCTTGCTAACATTTTGCAAAAACATTGACCTTTTACAATTTTAGCAGATTTGATTTGAATGTCATATTCTTGTAGTGACGTTACCCAATTTGCTCTCTTCTCACCTACATCCCTTTGCATTCACATATTTCTAACTGCTGAGAATGGTACTACTACCTTTGTGTGGGTTTTGAGGAGGAAGGGTCTGAAATTCTTTATGGATTTGAAAATAGCAAAGGCTTGTTTTTCAACATCTAAATAGTTCAATTCAACCCCCTATAAATTGGAGCTAAAGAAAGAAATTGGTGCTTCAGCTTTATCATCATTGACCTATGTTAATATAGTTGCATATGATTTCTCAGAAGCAAAAGTATATAAAATGAAATGATTAGAAAAATTCATAGTTGCTAAACAAGGAGCATTTATGATGTCTTGTTTAATCAAATCAAAGGCTTCATGCTCTGTATTTCCTCATTTAAAAAGAGAATTTTTCTTAATCATGGATTGAAGAGGTAAAACAATTCATGAAAAGTCAGGGAAAATATCTTAACAAAATTTTTGTCTCAGGAAAGATCGCATAGACCTTTTTTCTTGGTAAGGGAATTTTAGATATTTCTCTTATTCTATCAGGGTCAATGTGAATCCATTCTTTGGATAAAAGAATCCAAGGAGTTTTCCTTCACTTAACGCAAAGAAAGATTTCTTGGGATTAAAATAAATTATGTACCTCTGACATCGTTCAAAGATTTGTTTTCAAATATCTCATATGTTTATTGTATTTCTTAGAGTATACAGTTATGTCATCTAAATAGACTACCATTGATTTTTTTACCAAACCTTTGAAATCTGTATCCATGGCTCTTTGAAATGTTGCACCAGCATTGATTAATCCAAATGGCATATTTTGATAGGCGTAGTTGCCCCATTTGGTTCTAAATGTAGTCTTTAGCCAGTCATCTGGGTGTACTAGAATCTGATTATAACCTGAAAGTCCATCTAGGAAAGACATTGGTTCTGAGCCTGCAACTGATTGAAATATCTGTTCCATAGGGGGCAACGAAAATTTGTCCTTTTGACAAGCTTTATTGAGATTGTGGAAGTCTATACATATTCGAATATCACCATTCTTTTTTCTGAGTGGGACAAGGTTGGAGACCCACCTGGAATGTCTAACTAGGAAAATAATATTGCCTTTCAGCAGTTTATTCAATTCATACTTAATATGATTTTCTAAATTGAGATGAATCTTTCTCAATTTCTGTTGCACAGGTTTTTCATCAGATGTCATGGGGATGGTATGTTGAATTATAGAAGTGTCGTATGTTTTAATATCTTCATAGTTCCAAGCAAAGATATTCTTATATTTCTTCAACAATTGTATAAAGGCTGATTTTTCATCTAATGTAAGACCAAGACCTAGATTGATATTTTGTGGTTTAAGGTCAGTTCTGAGATTAACCAATTCAAACCTTAGAGTTGAACTCTGAAGTTTTGAATTGGTCGGTCTTTTGAATCTGTCCTTAAGGTCATATAAGTCTTCCATCTTAACAACAGACTTAGGTATAGCATTCATTGTTGCGTCTTTATTAAGCTGGACGTCATGTTGATCTTCATCAATTATCTAGTCATAATAAGAACCTTTTGATGTCAAAAAGCTTATGATATCTGGATTGTTATTAAAGACTCACCAATTGGTGACATTGTCAGGAATAGAAGGCCTAAAAATAAATTCAATAGAAAAGCGATCAGGACTGTAATCTCCTGGTGGAATGAGCTTGGAGGCCACATTAGCCAAAATATCGACGCTTGCATTTTGGAGTCTTGGGATAAGGGAAATATTAAACGTTGTAAAGTGAAAAATAAGGTCTTTGACTAACGATTGATAATGTTTCAAATGTCCAAACAAATAGTGTATATTATTTCTTACCTATTTTATCACAATTTATGAATCCCTAAACACTTGTAGGTCTTTGATGTTAAGGTTGATGGCTTTATATAGGCCTTGAACTAATGCTTCATATTCAACAGTGTTGTTTGTGCAATCAAATTCAAGTCTGCATGCTAACATAGTTTTTCCCCTTGTGGGCTAACTAACATGCATCCTGCTCCTGCTCCATCATTGGATTTAGATCCGTCAAAAAATAATTTCCAAAATAAAGAGCTAACTACAAGTTTATCTACCAAATTGATACACTTAGAAGTATATTTTGAGAAAAGTTTTCAACTTGCATTACAATGGGATTTTCCAAGAAAGGCGAAGTATTTGCATTGAAATTTCCTAGAAATGATTCAACTAAGTAGTTTCCGATGATATTATTTCTATACACAACTGGTTCATTCTCTCCTTCTAATTCTATAACAATATACTTCTGATGTTTTTCGCAATCAACCCTTATTTGATTTGGCTTGCCATTAAATGGAAGCCACATGTGAGACCAGACAGTCGTAAAATAACCATGGAGCTTCTCTGACCAGTCTCTACTAAGGATTAAGCCATAGAACTCGGGAATATCAGCTACAAGAATGTCAATGACTTGACACACTTCAAGGTTCGATGAAATTCTAATGGTAACTTGATTAAGTTCCCCTATAACTTCAACTTGGGATCAGTCTAACTGCACAATGCGCACAACAGATTTTTGAGGTTGAATATTCGATTTCACACAAACTGTTCTTGGTAAAATATTAGATGAAGCTCCAGAGTCAACTAAATAGTTGTGTAGATTTTTGTTGAAAATTTCAAAAGTCAACAAAAATGGAGGAGTATGGGATTTATATCTTCCTTCGATTAGAGAAATATCGATAGGATCGATTCTATCTAGTGAAGTACTAGGGGGCCTTTCCATTTCTTGGGCAACTTGTGAGACTACAATGGTAGGAAGAGTCGAAGTAGGGATTGCTTTGAGTTCTTTGAGTAGAAGCTTTTGTTGATGTTTCAACTTGCTAAGCTCATGAAAGGTAATGTTTTCGCTAGTCTTTTTCATATCATCCACAATGTTGTATTCCATTTCATCAGTTACTATTGGGGTCTTGGCTAGAGGTGAAGAATTTGATTGAAGAGGAGCGGGTTGGGTAGATTTGGATGGAGACTTCTTACCTATTGTTTTGTCCTTGGGAGCTGGAGTTGATACCTTCTACTTTGGATTTGTTAGAGGTGAATCAACAGAGCCTCTACTTCAGGTTGCAACAGGTAGTGTTTCTTGTGTTTCTTCATTGGGAAGGATAAAATCCCACATCACTTGTAACTCGACCACTTCCTCATCATCTGTTTGTTCTTCAATTGTTGAGACTTCATCTTCCTCTCCATCTGATTCAGCATTCGATATAGCATTTGGAGGCTTAAGATCAACAAGGGAATTCCTTTTATATGTTCTACAAGATTTTTTTGAAGAATTCTTTGCTACTTGTTTCTTGATATCAACCATTTCATTAGACATGATTTTGAGGACTTTTTGTAAACCTTCAAGATCAAAATGATCTTTAGTTGCTTTTTTCTTGGATTCATCCCTAGAATTAACTTTTTTGGATTTTCGTTCATCTAAAGCATTTTTCTTATCTAAGGCTAAAATTCATTTTTATATAGCTATTGATTCTTTCATGTTTTCTGCCAAAGTTGGTTTGGAAGCCCTATTGACGAAAATAGTTGTATTCGAAGGGAGAGCAGAAATGTACCACTCATTTTGGACTTCATCATTGGGCTTGGATGTCACTGGTATTTTATTCAATAATTTATTAAAGCGAGAATTGAAGTCTTTAATTGGTTCCTTAGGTTTGGCTTTCAAATTGGAGAGATAATTGATTATGGTATTCTTGGATCTGTCATCTCCAAATTTGGTTAGGAATTGTTCTTGAAAGGCATCCCAACTATTTATAGAACCTGATGGTAATGAGAAGTACCATGATCCTGCTGATCCTTGTAAAGTATAAGGAAATAATCTTACAACTGCATCTTCTTCTACTACTGCATTTAGATTAATAAACAACATAAAAATTTTGTTGTGTTCCTCAGCTAGTAGGCCATTATCAGGATTGAACTTTGGTAACCATTTTTCAGGATGAGCTGGCAATGGATGTAAAGGTCTTGTCATTCTTACAACTCCTAGATTTTTCCATGGCCTTGAAGGATTTTGAGCCATTATTAGTGTCTTCGTAGAAGAAGATGTTCCAGTGGTTGAAGGTGACTGGGTAGAGGAGGGTTGAGTTCCAGTACCTATGTAAATCACGATCTGGAGTTGTGAGGTGGGTGATTGATCTTGTGGTGAAATGGATGGATTTAATGAAGATGATTGAGGTGTTTATGGAAGAACCTCACTATGGGATTTAGATGGTGTCATATTAGCCCTCTTACAGCTTGGTAGAGGGAATTCCAATGGAGGGATCCCAAACTTTTCACTTTGTGCTCTAGTCAATCTTTGAGATGAGGGAAACAGAGAGGTAATGTTATCTTGGGATAACTCAGATTCTTCTTGAGATATTGAAATCCCCTGTAACTTATGAATAAGATATTGGACTTCAAGGGTTTCTATAGAAGAAGAATAATTTGGTTTCTATGGAATTTCAATAGTGGGTTCTAACAGTGTGTTTACAATTTCTTGCTAGATTCGGAGATTTGGAATACAATCGAGAAGTTGGAGGTGAGGGTGAGGGAGTTTTACTCTTATAATGGCTTGTTGGTTAGAATTTACTTTCCATTCATAGTTAGGCCCTCCTTCTAGCGCCAAAATGTTGAAGCCTCGAAAATCATTGCTACAACATGGGTGAAAACCACCCAGTCTAGACCTTGGTTAGCAGCTCCCTTTCTGTTTGATGTAGTGGCTTCGACTGGGGATAATGGGACTAGTTTCCCAAAAAATGGTTTTGGTAGTGTTGATGGGGTAATATATGATGTAATGGGGGAATGATTTAGCTAAGTGTAATCTAATCTAAACTATTAATTACATGCATATATACTAGTTTTAAACACTATCTAACTATAACTATACCCGGGAATAAAAGTAAAATATGTGATCTACAATAATGTCCTATAGCAATTGGTAATAAAGATCATTCAATTGCAATAAGAAGTGAAATCTTTTAACAATAATCGTTTTGGATAAATAGTCAGCCAAAACGATTGTGAGAGATATATCACATATAGAATCGTTCATGTATTCAGCAGGAAATTAAAGCCAACACCATACAAAAGTGAAATAATGCTGACAGAAATTCAAAATTTCATACATAAAGAAATTGAAGAAAAGTTCTTGCCTGATACCTAAGTAAAAGAAAATCACAAGATAAAAGTATCATTTGTAATAAGTTTTTCTCATGTGTTTCAGCAATATCGATCTAATTCCAACCAATCCAACATCATCTAAGAGTGCAAACGTGCAATTTCAGTAGAACGTGCCAAATATAAAAGAAAATAGATCTTGTTCCATTCATTCCACCATAACCTCCTCAAAGGTACAGAAGTGCATGTTTTGAAGAATGTTTCAGAAAAAATTTCTGGACCCCTCTATAAATGCATGAGAGGGGTTTAAATATTAAAAGTATAGGTCTTAAAATAGATTATTACAAAAAAAGTTGAGGAGGTTTAAACGACCTTCCTCGGATTATGCAAAATGAAACTAAAATAGAAATAAAACAAGGTGACTAACTCCTTTGCATTTGATCCTGAAGATCACATATATTCGTCATTGGTTTGAGCTATGTCAGTTGGCTGATCACAGATTTCAACTATCCAGTAAATATGGCATCCACCAGTGTTGACACCATTTTCTGTGTGGAAGTGGTTAGGCATCGCAGGGTCATCCACTTGTTGTATGACTTGACTAATAATTTCCAGTATGCTTCCCAGTTTAGCTTTCTTGTTTGTTTGATCACCTTCTCCCTTTCCTTTTTTGCTTGTCTCCATTACTGCTCCAGTTGATTGGCGCTTGGAAGAAATCCTGGCACAAATTCTTCAACCAGGTTAGCACCATGTAGATTTGCATTAATGGCTTCAATGATGGTGTTTTCTACTACTGTGGTGATCGTTGTTTCCCTTTTTTCTTGCTTGAGCTGAGAATCCCAGTCTGAAAATAGAAGTTCTTTATGTGATTCCTCCAGTTTCGGTAAATCATCCTTTCTCCCATCTTCTTATTCTTGCCAGGTGATAAAGTCAAAAATCCTTTTATGGATTTTGTCATACTAAATCCTCATCTCAACGACTTGGCTTGTTAGCTTATCACTGATCTTGCAATAAGGATTTATTTGCAAGATTTCCTGGCACAGAAGTTCCTTATTAGTTGGGTGTTAAGGCTAAGTGCTTCTTTTACGAACTGATCAATTTGTAGACTATATTTATACTTCTATGTCATTGCTTGAATCCACACATCATATTTTGCTAGGCTGGCTTGATGTTTTATTTGCATCTATTCAAACTCTTGCTAAAGTTTGGCAATTTGTAACTCTGTTTGTTGGTTAGATTTTTCTTGTTCTAGTTGTTGTTCCAATAGTAGGGTATTTTGTTCTTTTTCTCTTAGCAACATTTGAACCTTTGTTTCTTTATCAATAGTTTTCATAGCATAGGCTCCCACAAATTGCGATAGTGTCGTAAGGTTCTCATATGGGTCCATGGGCGAATCTTTCCAGACAATATCCATTGGTTCATTGTCGGGAGTGGTAACAACTACATCATCCAACTTTCTTTTCTTCCTCTTCCTTTTGATGATAGCTTTATGGGTAGGGCTATAAAACACATCTAAGGGAGGAATTTTCTCAATTCTCAAAACAATTTCAGAAGTGGGGGTGGTAGGAATGAGCTCTACATCTTGAGTGCTTACGGTTTTCTCCACTATAACTTCTTGAGTTGATCTGTATTGTGGAGTCTGTACTTCAGATGGTTGTTCTTCTATATGGATCTCTTTATTAAAATGCTCCCATTATTTTTCTAAATCAATAATTGGAGGTTTTGCCGACTGAAGGGAGGTAGAGTGAATTTCAACCTATTTTTCACCGAGGTTTACTCAACTACTTTCTCTGTAGTTCCAACTATGTCCATTTCAGACTCTTTGTTTTTACTACCCCCATTCTGGGACTATTGCTCTGAGTGCTCTGACTCATGGGTAGACTTCTCCTAGGACTTTGCTCCAGAATTATATTTAGAATTTTCTTTGGAGCTTTCCTCTAAGCTTACACTGGGAGTTGGCTCCCTTATTGGTCCAATCTGTAGCAGGTCCAATGGGACCTGTAATAATCTCCTCTCTCTATATTCATGGAAGGCCTCAAGATCATCTAGGGCAAAAAGTAGTGACGCCATATGCTTCACTTCAAAAAATGTCTCTTTTTGTAGGAAGAGGTCATCGAATGCATCTTCCTCATGGGTGAATATTTTCACTTTCACCATAGTAGTGAAGTCTTTGGCGGTGCCATTTGTATCATAATGTCTTCCTGGGAATTTAGCCAATTTCAGATATTTCATATTCTCTTCTTCCTTGCATACATGTCCAAAATTGTTGAAAAGTGTGCAACAAGAAATGCTTGTTGAGAATGCAACAAGATGATGGAGCTTAGTGGAAAGGAGTCGCCTTCACTAAGTGGGCCCGCAGGCTATTTTTGGCGCAAGTCTATTTTTAGACTATGTCTATTTTTAGACATATGGATCATGTTTATGGATTGCAGGTTGTTGTTTATGGATGATTGATCAAGTTGGAAAAAATAGATGGACTTCTATTTTTAGAC
>APFE030027371.1:78985-90442 GCA_000404065.3 Pinus taeda | reverse complement strand
CGAACTGAACTGTAATCAGGAATTAAAGCCACTTTTTTTTTTATGGTTAAGAATACCGATATCTCGATCCCGTTGTGACTTGGAAATTGGGATAATGCTGCAATGCGAACAAGTTTAGAAGTATGGAACAGTCAAGGTTTTAGCTTTACTTGATTTTTGATTTTGCATACCAGGAAAGGTATTTCAAATCTTCGATTTTTTTTAATATAAATTTGATGGAAAGAAAAGGTTTTCAATGTAAAGAAAGGTTAATATAATATTTATATTTTATGTAATTTAAAATATAATATAAAAGAATAAGTTTTATTAGTATAATTAGTTGAGGATAGGATTTTTTGGTAAAAATTATTAGTATCAAATGAGGTTGTTGTGCTGATTTTAGGGGATTAGACATGCTAAAATCCAGTGAACTTAAAGCTAGCGTGGCCTATCCAAAATGCTATCTCAAAATAAAAACATAGCACTTGACAAATCAGAAAAAATATAATAAGAAAAAGATTCCTTCGTACTCCAAAGATCCCTTCCTACAACAAAGCTGGTGATGTAGCCTATAGAGGTTATGTTTTCTCAGAGTGTTCCTCAACCGAGTAAGGAAGAGGATTACCCATCTTCTGGTTTGTATTTAGTTGTTGGTCAACGGTGTTGTAATTTGATTGAATGTTGAGGATTCGGGCAGGGAGATTGCCAAGGTTGGACGAAAACAGATGAAAATTAAGAAGAATGCGGAGTCTGCCAGTCCGTTGAATGTGCATATCTTCCTGTAGTAAACGTAACTGGTTACAGAGTTCCTGGGATTTTTTCCCAAGTACTAGAGGATGCACATAGTGAGTAACAAAACCCCTGTAAATAAGTGTTTGATACATAAATGATATTAGCAAAACCATCCACCAAGACAAAGCAATAAACTGATGAGTCTAATGTTCCCTCGTAACATGTTTAAGGATGTGGGGATATGAGTTATTGAAGCCTTAGTTTTAATTAAAACATGATCCAAATGGGATTATGGATGGTTCATTTTCATTCAAGTGAGAGGAAGAAAAGTACCCTTTGATGGACATAATGCCATTACTTGAAGTTATGACTTATGTTGGTTCACTGAGAGAGATTCATATCTGTTCATCGTTAGAGATATTATAGTGACTGGTGAGAATAGCACAACATCAGATTCTCTTGCTCCGAGAATCATGTGAGACGCTTTATTGACACTAACATAAACATAGATATATATATTAGATGCGTATTGTGCAGTTGGGCAGACGTTGAATATATAACTAAATTAGAAGCTGTACTGCTCGTAGCGGATGAAACAGTTACTTAGCTGAACTCGAGCACCGATGGCGTAACCGCAAATGTTTTGATGTATAGTTTGATGTGAACTTTTGTGAGACAAAAATCTACTATGCAATTTTTTTGTGATATTGATGATTTAAATGATTCGAGGTAGTGGTTTCTCAAGCCAAAGATCAATCATGTTGAAATCTCTAACTTAACACACACACACATGAATTTTTCCAAACATTAAGAGCATAAAATTTATGCTGATCTTTGACAATATTATTTATAAATTTCATATTTTTAAATATGAAAATATTCTTCATTATAAACACACACACACACACGAATTTTTCCAAACATTAAGAGCATAAAATTTATGCTGATCTTTGACAATATTATTTATAAATTTCATATTTTTAAATATGAAAATATTCTTCATTATAAAATATCATGGTTACTAATATGAATTATCATTATTTAAAATTCTTTTAATGTAATATACACATGGTTAGTATTCTTCTAAATAAAGTGTTTATAATATATAAAAATTAGTTGCATCTACTTACATTTAGTAACCTAATTGAAATACTTTTTATAATTAAGAATTTTAAAGTCATACTAAATTTTTTATTAATTATAATATGAATCAATATAAGCATTATTAAGTTGGAATGTCTCTATGTATATGCTCTTAGTGTGAAACATCTTGTCATTCCCTCTCACTATGCTTCAACTCGTTCATTGGTATGATTTCGAGCAAATTTTAGGAGGTTAATATTTTGGAGCTCCCTAGTAATGTCCTTAGTTGGAGATAATCTATTAGAGTCCCTCGATCCCTCAAGATTTCCCACCCCTAATGGAAGGTGCTCTACTTCCCCTTCAGTTGTTTGGTGCCCTCTTAAAATTTCATTATTTACCTCTACGGAGCACAATATGATAGCTAGCTCTAGTTATCATAATGGGGTTCTTCAAGGAGGTGTTCCTTGTGATAAATCTCCTCTTCCTTGATTCCCTCGCATCCTCACCATTATAAACTTTTCAATTATTTGCATGACACACAAGTCTTATTAATGTGACTTGAGACTTGGTTAGCACTTAGTTAGCACCGACACATATAAAAAAATAATAGGTATAAGTTTCCCTTTTACTATGCTCGTAAATAAGTGATGTTGATTATGAGTAGATCCTCATGGATCTACTAGATCCTTTGTCCTTTCTAGCTAATCAAGTTTTATGATGTGTTGTTAGTAACCATCACACATCTTCTTGGCATCAAGTCTCTCCCCTTCAACATACTTAACTAATTAAATAGATCATTAACCTTATTTTAGCAAAAAATAGACTTTAATTTATTACTATATGATTATTTGCCAAATCTATTTTGATCTATAAACTATCATGGATATTCCACTCGATGTTTTGTTAAACATATATGATAAAACTATATTTGAAAATACAAAATCTACACTATTTGGGTTTTATTTCTCTTTAGAATTTGAGAACTATACTCTAGAAGGTGAAGTTTCTATACTCTACTTCTCTAAATAGAAAATGGATACAAGTATTAAAAAGTATGACTTGTAGCCTATGAGATACTATAGTGCACAAATCTCGTCTTGTATAAATTCCTTGTAGAGGAAGGGTGGGAGTGGATCTCCTTGTCTAAGACCTCTTGTAGGCTTGAAGGTTTTGGATGGTGAGCCATTTAGCAGAATTGAAAAGCTTGAGCTGGAAACGAGGGCCATTACACACCTTATCTAATTATGGTCAAAGCCATAAGATTTTAGAACTTCCCTGATGTAAGCCCAACTAAGCTTGTCATAAGCCTTTTCAAGGTCAAGTTGTATGATAATGCCTGGCTGCTTATTACTCTTCAAAGAGTGGATCACTTCATGAGCTTGAATAATATTATTTAGAATTTGTCTACCTTCCACATATCTCGTTTGCTCCTCTCACAGTAGAGTTAGAGGAAGGGGCTTAAGCCTATTTATAATTATTTTGGAAATAATTTTGTACACCACATTGAATAATGCTATGGGTCTGAATCTATCTAGTGTCATAGCATTTTCCTGCTTTGGGATCAAGGCTATGAAAGAGGTGTTGAGCGCTTTCAAAATAGTTTTGTTTTTCCTTGAGTCCTCTACCACCTCCAAAATTTCTTGCTTGACTATGTTCTAGCATGCTTTGAAAAAGTCAACATTAAAACCATTTAGGAAAGGAGCTTTCCCATTTTGCATTTCTTTGATGAATTCACTGACATCCTGTTCATTCACTCGCCTATTTAGATTATAATTATCTTCTCTTGTCACAAGCCTAGGAATGTGTTTAGTGAAGTCATTAATAAAATGTGATCTATCTATGAGGGGCTCCTCTGCTATGCCTTAAAAATGTTGAACGAAAGTCGATTCTATTTCTTTGTGGGTATTGAGTTGATTTCCTTGCGTATCTTTCAGTTTTAGAATCCTGTTATGAGATCGATGATCCATAGTGGATTTGTGAAAAAATCTTGTATTCCTGTCTCCTTCCTTTAACCATTGAACTCTAGATTTCTGTTTCCAGAAGATTTCCTCTTGCTTACATAAGCCTTCCCATTCTTGATGAAGCAAATCAACTTGCTTCTTACCCTCCTCAGTGAATCCCTTAGTGATGAGCTCCAGGTTAATATCCTGAAGCTTTCCTTCAACTATTTTTATTGCGTCGAGGATATTTCCAAACTCATTCTTGTTCCAATATTTAAGCCCGAGTTTTATGTGTTTTAGCCTATGTTGAAGAAGGAACATTTTAGTACCTTAAACATTCAAATATTTTGCCCACCATTTTTCAATATTGTTGTAGAATTTTGGGTGGGTAAGCCAAATATTTTCAAATCTGGAAGGTCTATATCTTGGCGTTCCTATAAAGGATGCTTCTAACTATATGGATAGTGATCCGAGCCTCCAAAAGGGAGAATCATGGTTGACAAGTCAAGGCCTGAGAGGATAAGGTCCTCAAAGATAACGAATTTATCAATTTTAAAGGCCACTCAAGCAGCCCCTCCCCTTTTATTGTTCCAGGTCAAGAGACCATTGGAGGTTTCTGTATCTATTAGCCTCATATTGGTAATGAAGTTCTAAAAAGCTATGGAAGCTCTGCCTAGCGATCTAGTCCCTCCTTTTTTTCGGAAAGAGATTTGATCATATTAAAATCCCCTCCCAAAATCCATGGGATGCCCATATGTCTTTCTCTTATATCCCCCAGGGAGTTTAGGAGCTTAAATTTATATTCAAGCTTTTGTGGACCATAGAAATTCGTGATTAGATAAACTTCCTTGTCCACCAAAGGTTGGATGACCACAGAAGAGTAGTTCATGGATGGTTCAACATCTAGGATGCCAAGTTTTTGAGGGCTCCACATTGTAAGAATTGCCCTTGCTATGTTTTTTGATTTAACTTCTAGATATTCATACATAATAAGCCACTTGCTATGTATCTCTCTTATTTTTTCTACAGAAAATTTTGTTTCCTAGATAAAAACCAAATCTGGTTTTTCTTCCTTCATTCTATTGCTGAGATTTCGTTGTTTCCTTTTACTTCCTAGACCTCTAATATTCCATGTTGTAAGATTTATTAATAAAGATTTGTAAATGAGTAACTAGTTAGGTCTTTCATCTTACTTGAGTTTATCATGAGTTTTCCACATTCATTCAACAACTCATTTTGTCCTTTTCTTCCTCTTTTTCTTCCTGGGTTCTTGGAAGCTTCTCCCTCTATTGCCTCGATAGTTTTGATTCCTTCGTTATCCTGACTATCATGGTTTCTTTTTACCCCATAACACTTCGCTTGAGTTCTCCAGAGGAAGAGCTATTGCACTCTGTTAAATTCCTCTTAAGGTAGTGAGTCCACTCCTTTGGTAGTTCCTTCCTACAGGAACTTTTCTAAACCGAGATGTTCCATTTCTAGTACATACTATAGCTCATGTTCCTTTGTTCCCACTTCGCTTGAGGTCATTTTTTAGTCCCTATCAAGTTCCATCATGCTAGGATGATCCTCCTGTTGTTGATTTTTGTCAGTTATATCCTCCATGTTGTCCCCTTTTTCCTTCTTTGCTAGATTGTCCTTCAAAACTTGTTTCATTTTATCCTCCCCTTCTTCTTCTTCTAATATCTTGAACTTATTATGACTAGGTTTTTTTTCCTCATAGATTTTTTTTGGGTTCTTTCTTCCTCATTTTCCTTTGCCTCCAACTTTGTTAAAGCTTTTAGTCTCTTTACCTGAGGTTGCTTTGAAACTTCTCTCCATTTTATTTAAAGGTCAGTCTTTGAAGAGGTGCTCATGTTCATGGCATTTGGAGCATCTAAAGGGTATGTGCTTGTAATCCACCACCTCCACTCGATCTTCATCAAAAACTTCTCGAATTTTTTCATCCAGTAAGGCCCCAGAAAGGTCCATTTGCATGCATATTCTGGTGAAGGAGGTATATTTCCTATGCACTGTGGCCTCTAATATTTTTTTAAAATGCCATAGTTTATCACCTATGGCTTTTAGTGATTTCAACAGCCAATAATCTAGAGGTAGGGAATAAAGTCTTATCTGTACTGGCACCAAAGTAAATGTTTCTCGCTCCAGGACGAAGTTCATCACCCAAGGTCTCGTATAGAGACCTGTAGTCGCATAGAAGTAGGTTCCTCCTTCAAATATCCTATCCTTACCCTTGAGGTTTGTAAACACAACTCTTAGGAAACCCTTGGATCCAAGGTGTAGATCTATATCTCCCTTAGGTTTCCAATGGTTCCTTATCCATGTGTGTAGGGTCTTCTCTGTAGGCCATAACCCCATCAATTTTCAAATCACTGCATAACTCGACATGTCCTCCCTATGCGCTTGTAGGGCTAGGTCACTTAACACCACTCGGGGTGTGATGGAAGCTTTGGGTTTACATTGTCTTGTTTGAATTCTAGGGTCAAATTTCTTACTGTCTACTTCTTTACATTTCTCCCTTTTGACTTCCTCCTGCATTTCTGCCATCCTTTCTTCTCTATTGTTTAACTGTTTCCTCTTTCTGTATACCTGATTTCCACTTCCATGGGCTTCTTGAAATTATTAGAGGCTACATGACTGTAGGAGGGAGTAGAACTCCCCCCTTCGCACCCCTCCGTGGTACCCAACTCCAGTATTCTACCCCAAACGCTAGTTCTGCACAATTTCCTTTTTGCTTTGTCTTCTGTCACTCCCTATTAAGTTTGTATGTTGCTAATATTTTACATACATATTGTTTTCACAAACATCATTGAATTGTATGGCTAAGGAGAAATTAGCAAAGGCAATGACGAAGGCTTTGAAAAGGTAAAAATCCATTATTGGTATTTTGTTTATGAAAATAAAGGAAAATAGAATTAAATGGAGGTGAAAGGTCACAAGTTGCAGGTGAGGAGGAAATTCAAGGAAAACTAATGAAAATGAAGAAATTAGGCACATCAATAATAAAAACACTCAAGAGCATCAGCTTGGGACTATTTTCTATTTTTTTGCAATTAGTCTTAAAGAGGAGAGGAGAACGAAGAGGATAAGGAAAGAAAACAAGAAAAGGAAGGATAAGGAAAGCAAAGGAACACAAGAATCAATAAAGGAAAGGTTTCATCAAACAACTTTAATGAGAATACTTACAGGTAACATGTAGCATATATGATTTCCTAGTTGGTTTTGGCATGCATGGTATGTGCATGTCTGTATTCAATTAATTTGTTACTGTTTGCATGGGTTTTGTCAGGTTTCGACTGTGGTTTTAGCCTTTCCTTCCAGTTTTTGCATAAACGTGGTGTGAGGGGATTCTTTCTTGTTTGAGCTATCGGTTGATGAAAGGTTTTGGTTTTGCATGAGGTGGTGTGAGGAAAAACCCAAGGGTTGGGGGTGGAAATGGTTTTCTCTAGGAAGCTCTAAATAGGTGGGTGGAGATAGGAAAATCCCTCAAGGGATGGTGAAGGAATTTTGAGGCATCCAAGCTCAGTTTGGTTTTGTGATCTAGGGACTAGGTCAAGTGAGATTGTCGTATGGTGAGGGTGGAGGTGGTTTACCCTATGGATTCTTTTGTTTATTTGTGGATTGGTTTATCCCATGAGATTCCACATTCAATCATGCAATATGACGTGGAGGTGATTGGATGAAAGAAACATTTGGTTCAACCCAATCTAAAGTTAGGTGGTATATGGAAGTCCCTGACTTGGTTGCATATGGTTAATAAGAGCTAAGTTTCTCTTGTCATGGATGGGTAATTATACTTGTTATTATGTGGCTTTAATAGTTGTTCTATCCTTGTTATCTACTTGATAATATGTTGGTTATAGACATGGTTATATGCCAGATCTAAGTATGGCTTTTATCACATTTTAATTAATGAATGTCTTCTTAATGAATGCATGACCTAATTGGTGTTACGCAAAAATTTTGAAAAAGAATTTTTCCTTCCAGATAAGTTTCAAATCCCTATGTTCAAATATGCATTCATGATGTGTAGTTTGCATGTTTACCATGTGTTTGATAAAATATTTGTCCTTGTTGGGAGGGGTTTGGTCAATTTCTTCTTCATTTTTTTGGTTTATAATATCTTTTCCTATGTTATTCATCATTCTTGGAAGTTTTATTGAGTTTTAGGTAGAGACTTTAGTCCTAGCCCTGAAAACATGGCTTAGAGTTCAAGGTCAATGGTATAAAACTGATTGGAAAAGTTCATATTCACAAGGAAAAGAAATATGGTAGCAACTGAATGTTTAAAATTTCTTAGAGGCCTTGTAATGGGAGCAACTGAGAGAATAGGTCAATCAAAAAGAGATTTAGCTTAGGCATTAGACACCTAGAAGGGTTGGGTAGCTCCTAGAGGTCCTGTAATACATGAGGGAAGTAAATAAGGTCTTAAGTTGTCGAATCCATTTTCTTAAGATCATATAGGAGGTTGAGTCCCATCATAGTGACCCTCGACTCATAGTTACCCTGGGAAAACTGGTGAAAGCTGATAAATGTTGGAGGTGATTACAAGGTGGTATTAGAGTGGGTTGCTCTCTCTTTGGGTAAAATTTTATGCTATCAAGGTTATTATTGTCATGCATGGGGTCATGGTATACAACTGGTATGGTCATGCATGATTTTGGTTTGGAACCACAATAAGATATGGGAAATAAGATTTTAGTAGCAAGATTTTATCAGCTTAATAGAATTACCTGCAGAAAGGAAGAATGGTAGGCATAAATTGAAACTCCATTTCATCCCTTTATGCATAACACATTCTCGAGGGTGTTTATCATCTCCATTAGACCAAGTAGTCGGTTCCTGATTGAGAAATTATTTAAAAAGATGAAAAATCTTTGAGCTAAACTCTCAGACATAAATGTGTGACGTTAGTATGTTGCATGCAACCTAACTAGCTAACTTAGAATGAGGTGATCACATTTGGTCTCTTGTATTAAAAGGATATCAAGATTTTCAATAGAAATCTTTCTTTTTAGAATGTGATGCTTGATTTTTCAATTAAGGCCCCTTATAATCCATACAAGAACCTTCATCATTGAGATTTTAGAGGAGGAAAGAAAGTGTCATGGGAAAAACTCCCTAAATTGCCTAGAAATTCACCCAAATCTTGAATTAATTGTCTACTAGTTTTGAAGTCTTTTTTTTGGGCTCTTTGCCTTGGAAGGAATGTTATGACCCCACTAAGATACAAATTTTAAGATCAATTAAAACCCAATTTGGCCTCATTAATATTCAACTTGTAAATATTCCAAAGAAATAATAGAACCCCTCTAGATCATTTATTCATCATGAATGAGTGGAATCCATGTGGTCTTCACACAACAACCACATCATCTTATATCAAGGAAACAAAAAAATAAGCTCCATGAAGTTTCTCACATGTAAACACTCGTAAAACTATGAAATTAAATATAGATGAAAAAAAGAGAAAGATAAATGAAAGAATTATGTAAAATATTATTTAATAAAATTAATTAACCAATATTAAAAGTTAATATGTAATTCACAAAAACTGAAATCTAAATTAATATAGTTATTATTTTGTGAAAATAATAAAATTACAAACATATTAAACGTAATATACTTTGCAAAGATTTAAAAAAATATATAATCTTTAATGTTATTTTGTTAAAAGCAAGTAACAACACGAAAGGAACCCAAAAAACAACGGAAAAAAAGAACCATGGCTACCAATATGAAAATTGAGATATATTGGTTGGGTTAAATTGAATTAGAGTGAATTTAATATTTATAATGTTAAATATTTTTTTAAGTATAGTATGAATTTGAATAATTATATTTTAATTTTTCATTTATTATATATTTATAGAAGCAAATTGTATTAAGTTTAATAATATTATCTATATTATATATATTTAAAATAATAAAATTTTAAGATGAAGTTTTGAGAACATAAATTGAATTATTATTATTATTATTTTAAAGTAATATGAGTATTATGAATAATTTTTTTAAATAAATTGTTTACAATATAGTAAATTTAATAGAACTTATTATTTTTATTACTTTGTACTTTTACATATTATTTTATAATCTAACACTACAATAGCGTAACATCATATTTATTTTATAATCTAACACTACAATAGCGTAACACCCAATGTCAAATGGAATTGGAGTTAGGGGCCAGGATTTGTTTTTAAAGATGATAGTTTAGATAGGAAGATAGATCGAAGGATTTTGAAGGGGAGGCATATTTTTCCAAAAATTCAGAGCTCCTCATGTGATTTTGGAATGAGTATTATAATACATAGAAGGAGAATTTCCTTGCTGCCTCGATGTGGGACCATCTCTATTATCTTCCCAAGCCATATTTGGAGGTGGAAAGCCTTGAAGGCATCAAAAATGCCATCAAAAAACTTTTCATGCTATCGGTACACTTCTTAGGCATGTATTTATGTATACATGAATTTATCCTACTCTCTTCCATCCATACACATACTATCATGATAGTGTTTGGAAGAAATCTCTAGATTACGAATGTCCCCTTTAGATGCCAGCATTGTCATGAATATGGACATATTATTAGGGATTGTCCAATGATTACCAAGGAATAGTTTCAAAAATATGCTTCTCAAAAAGATACATTTGATTCATGGAAAACCCCCCAATGAAGAAGAAATTTGATTGCCTAGGGTACACCAAATCCTAATCAAATCCCTATATCAAAAATAGACTCTTCAAAGGAGCCCCAAGAGTAATTAAACATTCCATCAAGCATGCAATCAACAAAAGGTGAATCCCATATCTGCTTAGATGTAACGTAAAAGTATCTTAAAGGGCACTAGAAAAATTCATAACCACAAGAAATGATAAGGTCCCCATTGGAAAAGGATAAAGTAAAATACCTACTAGAAGATATGGATCTAGATGACCAATGACTGGTTTCCCTTGTGGCATAATGACATGGAAAATATGTTAAAGACATGTTATCTCAAGAGGTTATGATTTTGTGTAAGGTCCATCTTCGAAGAAAATGGTTGGAATTGATTACCTGACACTTCAATCTTGGTTTTAAATGATGGACTTCATGGTGGTCTTGAGTAAAGAAGCTAAAAACGAGGTTGCAATAGCAACATGACACTAATCCAAGAAAACACTTAAAGGTGAACTAGGGGAAAGTCATGCAAAAGTCACATGAATTTTCCTCTTGAAATCAGAGTCTTCCATGTCGTTATCATTATCATAGTCAGTTTTTGGTAGGAAGATTATTAGTTTCAAAAAACCACTGTATCTTAGTCTTGGTTCGGAAATTCAAGCTATATGTAAATTTTTCTTATGAATGAAAAGATCCATTTATCGAACAAAAAAAATAAGAATAACTAATGTAACTATATAAATAGTTCATAAACATTAAATTAGTTTATCCATATCAATTTAATAATGTGAAATGTGTCATAAAGTAATTTTTTTTAATTATAATTAGACTTAAGAATATAATTTTTTACCCTTTAATTATATAATTAAATTAGTGTTATCATTTTTTAAATTATAAAATTCATATTTTTATAAAGTTGACATACTCGTGATACTTTACCAACAATAAACATTTTTTTTTATATTTGGTTATGTTTTATAATTTATTATAAAATAGATGTGTAATTCGTTACCTACTGAATATATTATTGTTGCACACGTAATATTAAAAATCATTAATAATAAG
>APFE030027371.1:48775-59543 GCA_000404065.3 Pinus taeda | reverse complement strand
ATCATGGGCAGGGTTAGAGCCCATTCCGCACCTTGGTGGCCACATTACCCACTTGGTGGCTTGGAATATTAACTTGTGGTCTAAGAAACTATCACCCAAGGACATAGAGCCATAAAAAAAATTCAGTGCCACACCTTGGGTAGGCCACACAAACACTCAACATGATTATAATTTTTTGTTTTTCCTGTCATAAATTTCAAATCTTTATTTTTTACAAAATTAAACTCTTCAAACCCAATTGTGCTAACATAATTTGACTATCCACCTAGATGAAATGTGACATAAAAATCTAAACGCATCATTTATAAAAGCTTATAAAAATACTTAATGAACTAAAAATCCTAAATAATCATAAAAAGGAACATTAGTCATAAAAAAACATTGAAATACATCAATATCAATCTAAAAAACTTAGAAACATATATAATTTTATATTTCACAACATTTATATGACTTTTACTCGTTATTTAAAATACCGACAAAACTTTTATTGGTCCTACCTCTATTATTACTTTACATTCCAACAATAATAATAATATATATAGTAATAATTAATCTGCTCACATGAAAAACACGTAAAGCAAAATCTGATTTTTTACTTGTTCGCTGAGTGAATAGGGCAGATCAAATCTGAGCGCCCCTACGAAGAAAAAATACATATCAGTCGTTTCCTTAATGCAAGCAAGCACTGTCATTACTGTTATTGTTATGCGAGTTTGTGTGTACCATGGAGGATGCTTGAGCTCATAGTGTTTCATTTCCAATTTAATGAACACAAATTTCTACGTTCTAATCAACGTGTTGGCCTTAAATGTAATTTTGGCACTCTCCATCAATTCATCAATCATGAATTATGGTTAGATAATAGTGTTGAGTTTGTGAAATTATAGATGGAGTATTGCAATTTTAACCATTGGATTTGCGATAAATCGTCTCCAATAATAGTTTCCTTTCGTCGATCAATTTTTTTTTTTTTTTTAGTTCTTTTCTATTAAATCAATATTTTTTATTTTTGATTTTATAATTAATTAAATTATAGAATTTAGGAAAGTAGTGAGTATGGTTAAGATATAAGTGAAATTTAAAATATGTTTTATTTTTAAAGAATTGTTTATTTTATCTATTATGGTAATAAGTTTTCATATATATATTATATATATTATATTTTAAATTATAAAATTGGATGGAATTATAGTAAATAGTGGGCATGGTTGAGATAATAACACCAGATTTTAAAATAAGTTTTGTTTTTTAAGAGTTGATTTATTTTGTAAGTATGGAAATAAGTTATCTAATTATTTTAGATAAGATAGATTTTTTGAAAACTATAAATGTGGATAACGGTTAATAATATTATCTTATAATTGCCCACGGGGCTTTGGATTGATGGTGAATGGGTGCGTTGTTAAGGCACTCCTTGCGATAGGTCACCGGTTCAAATCCCCCGTGGGTACTTAGGTTAGTCTTAACGTAGAAAAAAAAAATATTATCTTATAATCACTTCCATGTTTTTATTTTCCATTGCTCATTAATGCATTCAATTCAAATATGACTCCAGTTACCATTTGGCAACGATGTGAAAGGGATTCATATGATCTTATGCACACGAACAACGTTCTTGCTTAGAAGATTGATTTCACCCTCCTCACCTACACCATCTTGATAGTTCTTCTCTTGTCCGACCTCACATGCCACTTAATGATCCCTTCCATGTTAATTCCTCTACTCCATCAACATTCTCCTCATTCTTCAATGCAACTCTTTGAAGCCTAAAGTAGTTGGCCATACCAAACTCCTAGTGTTGTTGTTATCCAAAGTCACCCCCAAACATTCTTGTTTTCTTACAAATAGCCATGGTGAGAGAACGCGGTTGTATTCGTCATGGCGGCAAGTGGAGAGGGTGCCCTCCTAATTCTCCTTGGTGCAATGACCACCTGGTTCTCTTTGACCTAGACATTCCAAAACATACTAGATGAAGTTTTTCCACCATAGAAGTTGTCGAGAGGCGAAGAATTGGGGATGAGCTTTGGCTCGTCCGCAATGTTCTGGTTACGTAGCTTTGGCACTATGAGCCAACTCACACCCATGCTAAATGCCATGTAGTTGAAGCCAATGCTTATGCCACTTATATCATAATTGTGCTCTTTCCCCTCTCACAAAGCATTAGGGTCGATTTCCCTTCCGATGTGTCATCCTCCACCTCTTTCAGTGCTCCAGATAGGTCTTCAGTGCAACAACCTCGTGATATGCTCTCTCATCAAATTTGATCTCCCTTTCATTCCATCAGTTTGGTAAGCAACAATTGTGAAAGAGGAAAACTTGAGCAGGAGTTTCTGGTGACTAGGGAGGGTAGTTCTCAAACCCCTCCGACAACCAACTTTCAGGGAGCTAAAAGGAAACCTTCCCCTCGCAACCATAACACCTATGACTACCTCATTGTTAGGGAAACACCAAATATGGACAATGAAGGTGATAAAGTTGATGGAACTCAAGCTTAGTAGAGATCTTTTGAGCCAAAGCCAAACTTCCAACATGATCAAATCATCTTTCTCTCTAGTTTTGTCTATCTTTTTTCTTTGTTATCACCTCTTCTAATCTTAAATGAAGGTTCATGACACATATATAACTACAAAATGGCTGATTTTTTTCTTTTTTGTATACAGTATGAATCAAAATGAAACCATTTTTTTTCTCAATAGCCTTTCTAGTTTCCCATACAAGGGCATAAGGCAGGGATCAGTCACCTGAACTTGATGGATTCTTTGAATGTACTCTATGTATATTTTTTTTTACTAATATAATGCTCTATACTTTCCTACAAAAAAAAAATATTATCTTATAATACATCTTTTAACATTAGAAAATATCTCTAAAATCAAAATTATAATTATAATTATAATTTTAAACAATGAATAAAATGTTATTAAAAATATCTTCAAGTAATTACTATTTTTAAGATATTAAAAAATCAATAATATATATTCTTTTGTGTCTTTTAAATGTTTAATATATTTGATTAAGGGAGCATGTACAATGGGATCATCATAGATTTTAGATGGAACACTCAAATATTTTATGTTTGGATTTTTTAGTGTTTTTTTCAACAATAGGGAACAAACTCATGCTATGTTGCAAGGACTCAAAATTACCTATGCAATTAGCATGCAATCAATTTGTTGTAGCGGCTACAACCACTCTCCAAAATTTTGCCTTCGCTTTGTTTTGCAGCCTCCCTCCATGAAATCATAACAACTATCCTACACTGATCATACACTTGTGTTTATTTGATTTTATCCATCACCTAACAGCGTGTGTTTGCTCACTTGTTCCATTGACCAACCACAAGTTGACCAAAATTTGGTTCACATCTGGTCATTGAGTTGTTGGGAAAAACCACACAATCCTGGAGGTCAATCTATCTTCCACTCAAGAATTTCGCAAAGCAGCCCAACAACTGCCCTACACTCAAAAATTGTGTAGAGCAAGCCAGTCGGTGCTCCTCTCCAGAATTGTGCAAAGGAGACCAACCGAAAATTCTCTCCAGAATTGTGAAGAGTAGGCCATTCAACACAACTCTCCAACAATGCGTAGAGTCGGCCAACAACACTGCTATGGAACATTACGTAGAGTTTGCCAGCCAGCCAGGGCCAGATTACACAAAATATTTTCCTCATTTGTTGTCTGTTGCATGTGCCAATAGGTTTCCTGGTTCCCTCAAGTGCTATGCAATCCTTCCTTGCATGTTGGGCAAATTTTCCTAAAAAATAAAAAAATGGAAAAAAATCCCTAGATTTTAGGGATCTATTTTTAACAACGAGAGTTACATGCAAAGTCAATTTTTAGAAACTCGTAGTGAAGTGCCACTTTTTCCTAGATTTGTGGCATGTGATTCATAAACCCTAAGTTTTCCAAATCTATATAAACGACACCTATGAACCTTCGGCACAGTCGGTGTAGCTTTTCCGAGTAAGTTTTTCTTTTCATGTCTTTTAACGTTTTTTTTTTCCTGTCACTTTATAATTTTTGGCTTGTATGAGTGTTGCTTCCCTTGTTTTATTGAACGACCGTTGGCGTAATGTGTTTTAACGTGTAGATGTGTTTTGAGTTTTGCATTTCCTTTCCTTAGTGTCACATGCATAACATTATTTCTACACTAACAGTAATCATTGCGGTGACTCTCTTCATGTGCTTCATGGTTTTACGGTTTGACTTATTTCTGCAGTTGCTTGAATTGCATGCATGCATATCCACTTAGATCTACACCAACTTTGCACACACATTTAGTCCTTTGCATTTTCAGGTGCCATTCGATATATCTGGTTGTCTTGGCCCCGATCTTATTTCTCCTAGGATGCTCTATGCATTCCTGGCAATCAAGGCTCTGCCTTGCCTCCACAAATTGTGCAGAGGTTGCCCACACTGGCTCCTAGCTGTGCTCTGTGCAATCCTGGGAGGTAGTGCCCCAGTCTTTCTCAGCCAGCTTGTGTTCCCTCACTTGTTCTATCGACCAACGACGAGTTGACCCAACACTTGGTTCACATCCGGTCAATGGGCTGTCAGGAAAAATCGCGCAATCGTGGAGGGCAGTTTGTCTTCCCTTCAGGAATTGCGCAAAGCAGCCCAACAACTACCCTACACTAAAAAATTGTGCAGAGAAGACCAACCGACACTCCTCTCCAGAATTGCGCACAACAGGCCAACCGACACTTCTCTCTAGAATTGCGAAGAGGAGGCTATCTGACACGTCTCTCCAGAAATGTGTAGACCTGGCTAGCAACATTGCTCTGGAAAATTGTGCAGAGCTGGCTAGCCAACCTGGGCCACTCAGCCGAGAAACAACGCAAAATATTTTCCTAAATAATACATAAATGATATTACTGAAACCGTTGGCACAGTTTCCTTTATCCAAGAAGATTCTTATATGTCCTTACAAATCCATCCACCAAGACAAAGAAATAAACTCGATGAGATCTGATGTCCCCTCATAACATGTTTAAGGATGTGGGGATAAGAGTCACTGAAGCCTTAGTTTTAATTCACCATGATCCAAATGGGATTATGGATGGTTCATTTTCATTCAAGTGAGAGGAAGACAAGTAACTTTTGATGGACATAATGTCATTCCTTTAAGTTATGGTTGATGTTTTTTCATATTTGTTCATCGTTAGAGATAGATTTTTGGGACTTTTGTCACTAGCATCCCTATTTAAGTTTTTAGATTCACTAACTCTCTATTTGTGAAGTATAGGAACTTGGTAGTAAGCATTTTATAGGTTAACCTTAATTACCTCATCTGGGAATCTAATTGTTCTCATTGGTTACATTCTCTTGGTCTCTTTTCAAGGAAGGTAAGTTGTGTTTTTAGAATAACTTTAAATGGGATTGGTTTGATCCTAATTACAATTTCTATTGAATAGTCTTGGACAAATTGTTTCATAATGCAATTGGTTTGGAATCATGAAAAGAAATAGGGAATACACTTTTGAAATAAATGCATGGAATATGCCATCTAGCATTTTAAAAGTCCATTGAAATTCCTCAAGCACCTAGAGTAGATCATTTAACGAGACATCAAAATAATCCTTAAAAATTTTCGTTATCTATGTATTCCTGCTTGGAAAATTGTCCCTTTTAGATGAGATTTAGTTAAATATACCTCGGAGCTTCTCTCTTGTCACAACATTGCAATGTACATGACTGTCCTCATTACTAATAAACTTTGGAAAGTACGATATTAGTTTTAGTATCTCCCCATCCTTACCTAGACTTGATTGCCAAATATTTTTTTTTAAAGCTATTCAGTCGAGGTGGAGGCCATTTTGAAGAAGACTTGACCCTTATTGCTACTACTTCATCAATAAACCGATGTGTAAATTAGCCTCTTTTATTTTTCTGATAGACTTTGATATATGAATTACCCATTTTTATTTTTCTGTTTTCATACATAATGTTAGGCTAATTAATTTTGTTAGGCTAATTAATTTTCCTAAATTTGATAGTAACATTTTATTATGATTAAATCTATACCCTTATTGCTCTTTTATTTTCGATTGTCATACATAATGTTAGGCTAATTAATTTTCCTAAATGTGATAATAACAACATTTTATTAAGATTAAATCTGTACTATAAATTTTTTAGAATTCCTAATTGTTTATAAAAATCAATAAAGAAATTGCGATAATTATTCTAACAAATGAAATTTGTTTCTTCCAAAATGTCTTTAATTACATAATATAATGACCCAAAATGGAATACCCTATTAATAATATAGGGGGAAATTTGGGATTGAAAATTTGGACTTTGGCTTAAAAAAGCCCATTCTAAGGCAAGTCTTTTTCAGTGATTTGATTTTGAATTTGGAAACATTTAGAGGGTGGTTGAAAATATTAATTTTTGGATTTAAAATTTTCTGAAGAAATTTCTAATTTTTAGATGGTATTTTATATATTGAAAATTTCTTGAATTATAATTATTATAAAAAACTAACATAATATATAAATTAAATAGTTGATAAATATTTATAATAGTCAATTTATTGATAAACATCAAAACCACTTACCCCATTGTACATCTCACATTACACAAAATAAAAATAAAAAATCTTAAAAATTAACTAAATCATAACATTATTTTAAATTATTATTATTATTAATTATAAAATAATTAGTATCTTAGTTAAACATATATACATTTTAAAAAACTTGTAACAATATTCTTAACCATGGAGATTCACCACCACTTTATCATAGAAATTTTAGCATGTAAATATCTCATTTTACAATACCATTTGCCAATACCAAATATGGCATGTGCTAATATGACATTTTCTTCAATTTAATTATTTTGAGATAAATTAATTAAAAATATATAACTAACTTAGATAAAATCTATAATAAATATTCCATAAAGTTTAAATCTCTACCTTTTACTTAATAATTAATAATAATTAAATTAAAAATGTGAAAATACGTTATTTTACTAAATATAAAATCTAAAAATTATTTTAGTGTATTTAGAAAGAGTTAATTGATATGATATCAGAAATTAATCATTAGTTAAAAATGATCATAGCTTTTGTTGTTCTAATAATAGAAAACATTACTTAGATAATGGTGTGATTTTGTAATAATTTTTTCCATTAATGATATAATAATTATAAGACGCATAGTATTTATACTTATCTTATAAGAATTTAATTAAATTATCAATAATTATAAAATATTCTTTAAAAATATTATTGTTTTGTGGAACATTAATATTTTTTTTCAACTGGAGAAATGGTGTTTGGAGCAGTTCTAAGTTATACATAGTTTTGTCTAGGATTAGACGACCAAACCTCCTCATCTAACAATTGAACCACATTTGCCTAACTCTTTTGTGAAATATCAATCATCCTCCACATTAATGTTTTAATGCAAACCC
Source organism: Pinus taeda (assembly GCA_000404065.3). Taxonomy (NCBI): domain Eukaryota; kingdom Viridiplantae; phylum Streptophyta; class Pinopsida; order Pinales; family Pinaceae; genus Pinus; species Pinus taeda. Next base: position 52,118 of record APFE030027371.1, on the reverse strand, counting down.
CAACCCCATATCTCCTCTGCTTCACAACATAGGCTCTATCTGAATTATTCCGACATGGATTTCAATTGCACATTAGAGACTCAAGTGCACAAGTCAATATCATGCACAAGAAGACCTTGTTAACTACAGGAGACAAGGCGACTGGATTGGCCGGCTGTTTTTTGGATAACATCCACAATGAATCAAGAGTATGCACTGCTTAGAACTTCCCATGGTGGAACACTAATACACATTGTAATATCGATCACCAATCATCTATCTTTCAGTCCATGTTGAGAGGAATTTAAAGTTTGATCACTGAGTGATATTTTTGAGACAATCTCAATGGTTTCGCAATGTTTAGAATTCTAGAATTATTGATATCAATGCCACAATATAAATGTGAAGATTGCACGAGCATCCCAAATGATGATCATCATCTTGATCCTGATGATGACATTGATTGATCATGATGATGATGTATTCATTGAAAGAGTATTTTATTAATAACAAGCTTGTTGTAAAAGTACATAGAAGATCTCCATTATATAGCAATCGAGGAAGCCCAATGTAGGTTAAGGATAACTACGACAACTGGATAGATGCAAGTCCCTATGTGAGCTTACAACTCACTAAACTAGCTCATATGGAAATGAAGCGTTGGAAAAGACAATCCCCAACACCCGCTTTAAGAAAAACAAAGGTAGTAACAAAAGAAGAAAGAAAACAAAGAATGGGTCATGACAACAAGGCTTGATTAGGTACCCATGTACAAACTCTCATAAGCAGAGAAAGATAGAAAAAACCATAGGAAACCTCCCCCTCCCCCGCCCCCACAAAAGAGAGAAAGATGCTAGTGCTCACATTATCATGGAGCTGAAATTGTAGATCCCCATAACAATCCATTTTATGGAAAGAACATAGGCTTGCTCCAATCAAGAAGTACGAAATGATGAAGTACCAAAACTCTGAATATGAGAGTCACAAAACCTCAATGATCAATCTCTGAAGTAGGATTTTTGCAGAGGCACAAGGGTGGAAAACACTGTCAACTTTTCCAAAAAAAGCTTCAAAGAAACTAGGTGTCAGTAAGGAACCAAGATAAAGGCTTCAAATAGAAGCAACACCATTAACCAACAAACAAACAATGATGCCTGTAAATATGAGAAATGTTGTACAACAACACTCCTGAAGTTGTATGAAAACTGTCACCATCACACTGATCAAACACAAAGCAATGGCAACAATATATGTCACAATCTAATTAGTCTCCCCTAAAACACAACTGTGAGAGGAGCGGAAATCAATAGTCTTCATTGTTAACAAATTTCCCCCCTGAAGCACAACTAAGGGAACAATGGCAATCAACAAAAAAAATTGATGCAACACAATGGTATGAATTCTTGAAGCATTGGTTCAATTGATGCCATGACCATTCATTGATCCATCCATAGTTGATCATGACGGTTGGCAGTGGTCCACAATTCATTCTTTCATGTTTCTTCTATAATGATATGAATGCTAGACTACTAATTGAACAATAATGTTGATGCTTGTAACATAGTAATTTGTCACTGACCCCAAAATCCCTGATCCCAGACATTGCCGGTCCATGTTATTGACATCTGCCTCGTGTCATGTTTCAAATTATGTGTTAATGTCTTCCTTGTCATCTCAGGAAGAATACCTCAGTTTATGACTTCTAGAATAGACCCTTTTTTACCTATGTTTTTGAGGTGTCGCGGGTCAACAGTTGTTCCACCCACAAAGATGGCCAAGATTGAACTAGCCCTAGCAAAGTCATCACTTTGTCCATGTGTTGCACTCACAACAAGCTACTTTTGGCAAGTTTTTTAAATAAATTGTCGAAGCTTCGAAGTGTAACAGCTTCATGGGTTGTCCTAGGGTTGGTTGTTGGATCAGATGAGCTCGCCTCTCTCCTTTGGGATGGTTATTCCACCTTTTGTGGAAGCTCCTCCTCCTATAAATACATCCTCCACGGCTGAGATCAGCTAGCTTCAGAGTTCAAGAGTTCAATTAGTGGAAGTAGAGAGTTTTGCTAGAGTGTGGAAGTAGCCTCTTATGTAACTTAGCCTGGGATAGTTTTGAGTGGATTTGGATTGATTGTGAGAGTGTTATAGCATCAACTTGTTGGGTAGGTGTTATCGGGAAAATTAGTGTCCATTCAGAGCTGCTAGTCCCACTAAGACGGGTAGCTATCTTAGAAATAAACAAACTAAAGTTACTTGTGTTTTCATTTATAAAAGATAGATGAGAGAGAAGTAGAGAGTACCAACCTTAGTCTTTCGCTTGGATCCTTGCTTGTTTCCTCCCCCCTTTGACAGAGCTTCACCACTCTTTCCTCACTTGTCCCACTTTAAAGAACACCTGTAGAGTCAAAGCAGCATAATACCATCAAAGAATAGGGATCTATAAGCATAAAAAATATAGGATCAGATGTATATTAACCATACAAATGCATACACCAATACAAGAATATGAAGGAAAACTGAAATATCTTTATTGATAAAAGTAGTAGAAGAGAGGAGTACAACCTAGTGGTCTGACCCAACACCATCCTCCTAGCATGAAAGCCCTCTTCACCTCATGAAAAGCTAGATCACCCAACACTACAATGTTTCACAGAGAAACCAACAACACTTCGTTACAAAAATACAAAATTCTAGCCTCTAGATCTCTAGGATGAGGGATCCATATATAGATATTTGCAGAGGGGTGAGTCAGCTTTTGGGATTTTGATTAGTGTCATTTTTCTGATAGTTCTTGGTTCCACTTGGAGATTTCATGATCTCTTACTCATCCCTGGGCGAATTTAGAGAGGCAAGTGTCAAATGAGCAGTTTCTAGAAGATTCCCTCGGTTTCCACATAGAAAACTACCTCTACCATTTGTATACTCTCGCCCATCGCACCCTACAGAAGGGCTTTTTAGTATGCATCACACCACCCGTGTGTAATAGGTGAGATGCATTACGCCTTGACCATGGAGCAGGTGAGATGGTCTCGTTTTGACCAGTTCTGAGTAGTTTTTCAGGGAGAACTTCTAGGAAATGATGTAATCGGTTGACCTTGTTCCTTTAGGGTATGAAACAACACTTTTAGGGGTTTAGAAGCCCTTGGTTTATGGACATATGTGATTGGGGTTGCAGTGCCCAAATATGTTTATAATAGTTGCCTCCTAAAGCATGAGGTCATAAATCTTCTGATGTCGGGTGAAATGCTTTATCATGAGGATCCGAGGTTTTTCGAACTGGAAGGTGACTTGTAATAAGATACAATACAATACATTATCTTCATAACATTTTCATGATCTAGCTAAGGTGGGCATTCCCATGCTCAACTTTA
>APFE030027371.1:0-44244 GCA_000404065.3 Pinus taeda | reverse complement strand
AGCCTAGACTTCTAGATGTTGTGCGTTAGGTTCCAAAGCGTTTTTATGTTCATTGAGGTTTATTTTACAGTTGATCTTTCTTAAGAAGTTTGCCTTTAAGGTTCACCACGTGATGTAGCTATACAATTCCTAAATATGCAATCTAAGATGATAAACAATCGTTTACTTTCTTTTTGCAATGAAAATCCTAGCTACTAAGGAAAGAGAAATAAAATTATTTCAACATAGAGCAGAGAACACACACTAAGATGCACTCTCCTAAATCAATTTAGGCATGCAGTCTAAATGCAAATGCACATGCATGTATTTGTTTTTCAGTTTCCTTAATGTGAGAATGATCAAAATAAAACTAAGTACAGATCTGAACTATGTTTCCTCAAAGCCACACTTTAGCAATTTCTTTTCAAAAACGAAAGGAAGATTTAGACAATACTTTCAATTTCGACTTGAAAACTACTTTTGTCACTTCAAGGAATTGATGATTCAAATCAAATACAATGGCAAATAGTGTAATCGACTATCTAAAAGAGGAAGACTTTATGACACTCTTTTCTTTGACTGAAAACGACACTTGCGACACTTCCAAATCAAAAGATGACAGTTCGATTAAGCTATTTTTTGCAAAGGAGAACTGTAAATGATGAAAAATACATAAAAAAAAACGTTCACAATTCTTTATCAATGGAGGCTGAATAATGCAAAGGAAGAGAGTTTCAACAGTGATATACTGATCATAAATAACAAAACTACTGAATAAAGCTGAAAACAATGAAGAAAAAACAAAAATCTGGAGGTAGAAACAGTCTCATTGAATCATCGCACTTGTAACACGGGGAAATAGGGATGCATATCACCTAAAACACACGGGAAGTGCGATGCATCTAGGTTGCTAGTGAGAGACAGTGCGATGGTCCAGGGACAAGATTGAGCTTGGTTTTCACTCACAGTTTGCAGCTAAGTTCAGGGATATAGGCTGAGCTAATGATAGGCAGTAAACACAAAGTATAGGGGCTGATCTAATGAGGTTATTTGAGCTACCACCAAGGCACTTAGGATGTTCACAAGTCAAATGTTCAGTTCATAAACCAACCTAAAGTTTGACTAAAGCAACGTTGATCTACTTTGCAGTTGCATAGCAAAAGCAATTCGAAGGCTAGCTGGCTTAACTTCAGGCTCCATCTGTGGTTTATAAAGCAAACAACAGTGACTAACAATCAAACTATTTCCTCCCCAATGGAGTCACCATTTTGTTATCGGGAAAACTAGTGTCCATTCAGAGTTGTTAGTCCCACTACGACAGGTAGGTATCTTAGAAACAAACAAACTAAAGTTACTTGTGTTTTCCTTTATGAGAGATAGACGAGAGAGAAGTAGAGAGTACCAACCTCAGTCTTTTGCTTGGCTCCTTTCTTGTTTCCTCCCCCATTTGACAGAGCTTCACCACTCTTTCCTCACTTGTCCTACTTCAAAGAACATTTGTAGAGTCAAAGCAGCATAATACCATCAAAGCATAGAGATCTATAACTATAAAAAATATAGGATCAGATGTATATTAACCATACAGATGCATACACTAATACAAGATTTAGAAATATACAAGAATATGGAGGAAAACTCAAATAACTTTATTGATAAAAGTAGTAGAAGAGAGGATTACAACCCAGTGGTCTAACCCAACACCATCCTCCCAGCATGAAATCCCTCTTCACCTCATGAAAAGCTAGATCACCCAACACTACAATGTTTCACAAAGAAACCAATAGCACTTCCTTACAAAAATACAAAATTCCAGCCTCTGGATCTCTAGGATCAGGGATCCATATATAGATATTTGCAGGGGGGTGAGTCAACTTCTTGGATTTTGATTAGTGTCATTTCTCTAATAGTTATTGGTTCCACTTGGATATTTCATGATTTATTACTCATCCCTGGGTGAATTCAGAGAGGCAAGTGTCAAATGAGCAGTTTCTAGAAGATTCCCTGGGTTTCCACCTAGCAAACTACCTCTGCCATTTGTCTACTCTCACCCATTGCACCCTACAGAAGGGCTTTTCAGTATGCATCGCACCCCCCATGTGTAATAGGTGAGATGCATCATACCTTGACCACGGAGCAGGTGAGATAGTCTAGTTTTGACCTGTTCTGAGTAGTGTTTTAGGGAGAACTTCTAGGAAATGATGTAATCAGCTGACCTTGTTCCTTTAGGGTATGAAACACAACTTTTAGGGGTTTAGAAGCCCTTGGTTTATGGACATATGTGATTTGGGTTGCAGTGCCCAAATATGTCTATAACAGTAGGAGAGAGAGTTATTCATCCTTTTGGGAGACAGTTCATAAGTGAATGCTTACGGAGACATGCTATCAGGATCCTTCAAGGAGACTTGCGATGTCAAGTCTTGGTTGTAAGTTTTACTTCAATTTATATTAATACAAATCAATAGCTTATTTCCTATATCTTATGTCAAATTTCATATTAATAGCTTAAAGCTCCTTGACTCTTTAAGTATATCATTTTTGTCATCTTCTATTATGTTCGTTGTTGTTCTCTGTATGTTTTTTTTAGGTACAAGTGATTAGAAGAACGAGAGCTGGAGCAACACAACAGGGAATTCATCAAACGACGATTTGAAGGTAGGCCTTCATGACATCAACTATTTAAAGAAATTCGATTTGGTATTGTTTTTGCTATGACTAGACCCACTCTAGGGCCAGAGGGGTTTCCTTTGTCCACAGAGGGAACTTGTCTGCATCACAAGTTGGAAACCATACTGGGGACCTTTGTCTTTTGTCTCTTGATTTCATTTTTCTTTCCTTGTTTATTGTCTCCTTTACTTTTTGAGTTGAATTCTCCATATTGTGGGTTGATTGACTACTCTTGGTAGTCTTCTCTCTATCATAAGTGATAGGTCTGGCCTTTTCTCAACTAAATTTTAATTTTTTCCTTTGATTTAGGGTTGTCGCCATTTATTTTATGACACTCGCGAAGATAGTCGTGCTTGTGCTGTCTAATTAGTTGCGCCTTATACTGTTTGGTGCGATTAAATTTACTCACAGTTGCAAAGAGCTCTGAAATCGACTCGGCATTGTTAACTGGTGTACTTCTATGACGACGTTGCAAAGTGGCTAGTTAGGGAGGTGTGACATTTCATTGTCGGCGCATGTTGTCAGTTTTTCTTTCGTGAAGATTCTTGTAGGTTTTGTTTTTGAAGTTTTGATTACTAATTGGCCAGTGTGTCCTATCCCTTTGAGTGTGTCTTCTGCCTATTTATTTTGTGTCAAATTGTTGATTGCTAGAATATTTGACTCCGGGTTTCATTCCCTTGAAACTTCTCCTTTTGAACTGTATGACTTGTTCACCTTAGGGTTTCATGAAGCATTAACTTTTTCTTGGGTTTCTTGTTCATTTGGACCTTTGAGCTGTGTTTGAGATGATCCCTTGCTTTGTTTGAGGTTTTTTCCTTATTGACTGTTCTTTCATCTTCCTGATTTGTATGTGACATTTGGTTACCAAAACTTTTGAGTCTTGTTTGTTTGGTTTCCTTCCATCACTTTGGCATAGATCACATTGCTTCCCAGTCAGTTAGAAAGCTTTCAAATTGTTGCAAAACAAAACACATTCTTTGTTTTAAGTCTTTGATTCATTTTAGAGTGGAATGTTTCTCTTTACTTATTGAATGATTTCATTCGAAAAGGGCTTAAAACTAGCATTGTTTTAAGTTTTTCATTTGGTTGCTTGTCATCCATTTGAAAGAACAACTTGTTGCATTCATTTTGCATTAGGAAATGAGAACAATATTTTTGCATTAGTAAATTCTTGATATTTTGAAGTTGAAAAGAAAATGATATATTTTTCATTTTCTTAATTAGATTGCTTGTAAGTTAAGTGAGAGATAGAAGCATAAATCTTTCATCTTGATTGGTTTGCTTGAGAAAGGTTGACAATTACCATTGTTGCATTTGCTTGCTTGTTGCTTTGCTTGTTTTAAAATGAACTTCTCACTTTTCTTTATTTATTTGTTCATTGAAAAGGAATGGTTTCTCTTCTCATTTAGTTGCATTCTAGGAGTTTTTTAAGATACATTCAGTAGGGCTTTGAAACTGAGACCTAATTCAAGATTAACTGTTAAAATCTATTGAATTAACCTAAGGAAGCATTGAAACTTAACGCTTACATCTAGAGGTCTAGGGTAGAGACATGTTTTGGCGTCTTTAAAACTAGTGGTTGTTGTTTTCACCAAGGTTGGGTGATTCCTCCTTTTGTGGTTCGATAAGTGCTGGTATGGACTTGTGCTCCCTGTACCATCACACATATGATGGGAGACCCCTCTAGGTTGCAATCCTATCATCCATAGGAAGCTGAGTCGGTTGCCTTGCAGATGTGATACACTGAACACAACATTCGAAGAGATTTCCTTCTCATACTTCTTGGTTCACCAGGAGGTATTCTGCAGTTCATGCTTGCCTGGTAAACCTTTTTCCTAGAGTTCCAGAGCAGTCACTTTTGTTCCTTTTCGACTCTCTAAAGTAAAAGGATCATCTGAGCACTTTTCCTTTCGAGCTCATTTCCAATCAAAAGTGGAGTCACCTTTCGTGTTTTTCTCGACTCCTAAAACATGAGAAGGAAAAGTTTTGTTTCGGTTTTCTAAAATTAACTTCCCACGAAATATTCCTAGTAAAATTTGTCTTTCTTAGTAATTCTTTAAAGTCAATTTCAATGGCAACATTTCCGGAGTCTACCAGTCAAGGGTTCCCCATGGAAGGGAATCCTGGTCCTTTTACTTCTTTTGGAAACACTAGTGCTCCTTATATGGCAACGTTGTCCCTTCTTAGGTTAACCATTGGTTTACCTGTCTGGTTATTTTCAACTTTAGTGATTCCAAGTGTCTCAACTCCTGCCCTGCCATCTCCTTCATTCGAATCACAACATGATGATTCCAAGGTTGACCCCTCACCTTCTTCCGCTATTTCTTCACCTTCCTCTTCTACTTCGCCTAGTGAAAGTTTCAAATCTAGTAACCAGGAGGCTAAGAATAAGAAGAAGAAGTCAGCTAAGCAAGGGGCCGATCATGCGGCTGTTACTCCAAATGCACCTCCTATAGGAAAACCTTTTGATCCTCCACGAAAGGTCAAATTCCCTTCCAGGTTGTGTAAGGGTGACCATCTCCTCCGAGTTTGTCCTGGAATTCCTAGAGTCTAAGAGGTATGGTCTCAAAACCTGGCTCGACCATCCCCATCAACCTCTAGAGATCATGTCGATGATACAATCTTCGCTAGTGATGGTAAGAAGAAAGGGAAGATTAGATTTCCCTGTAGGTTATGTGGAGGAGGGCATCTTCTTCACCTTTTTCGCTTATGGATAAAGCTTCCAAAGTTTTAGAAGACCTTGAAGCTCCTCAACCCCAACTTCCTGTTGGTTATTAGAGGATTTCTTCTAGCTCTCTCTCGGTTGGTAAAGAGATTGACTTGGATTCATCTCTTTCCCATCTTGCTCTTCCTGAGAATGACTCTCTTGTGTCTATTCCTAACCAACCATTGGTCGAAGAGAGTGTCGACTTGGTTTCACCACCAGTTGCTTACTCTATTATGGAAGAAAGTGGTGATCGTAATACTCATGTTCTTCTCGTCTCCTCAAATTCTCATGAATTGAAGAGTGACTCTTCCACCCCAGTTTTTCAGGAGAGTACTTCTTCTATTCCTGCAGAGCATTGGGGAAGTCATATGATACCCCCACCAAGTAGTTTTGTTGTTTCTTTCGATTGGAGTCACTTGACTGCTTATCGCCTCCAATCTTATGTTCCTTTACAGATCAAAGTACAAGCCTAATATGGTAGTACCTGGCACTATACTAGATGAAGGTGTGTCTGTTAGCATCATGTCTTCTACTACTTGGCAAGCTTTGGGCTCCCCACAGCTTGTGCCTGTCACCCAAAATTTGTTGGCTTTCAACGAAGCAACCAGTCAACCCTTAGGGATCCTTCTGCAGTTCCCTATTACTTTGGTAGGAAAGACTGCCTATATAGACATGATGGTAGTCCAAGTTTCGTTAGATTTCAATCTTCTCCTTGGACACGATTATGGTTATGTCATGGGAGATCTTGTTTCTTCACTTTTCTGTGTGGTTTATTTTCCATATGAAGGAAGAATTGTGACTATTGATCAACTATCATTCATTGGTCACCAGGTGTCTCCTTTGCAATCATCGTCCCCTATTGGCTCTTGTTTTTAAGCAGTACCTTCCCTACCACAGGTCAATTATGTGGCTACCTATTCTGTCTCCGCATCTATTAATGATCACACAGATGGTATAGTACATTATGTACTGGGGGCATTGGAACCTGATCTATATTTGGTACCAAATGACATGTATTCCTCCCAGAGCGTGATCCTTCCATCTAGTGAAGACCTCTTGGGAGCCACGTTCTCATATGGTCCATGGACAGTTTTCCAAGGCCATTTTGTTCCTATGTCAACCTTGGTAAAAAATGAACCAAAGGGTATGAGGATAGTTCTTGGTCTTGTGTCAACCTCATTAAAAAATGAATCAAGATGTTCGAGGATAGTTCCTGGTATTGTGTCAACCTCATTAAAAAATGAAACAAATATTCTGAGCATAATTCCTTGTCTTGTGTCGATCTCGTTAAAAAATGCAACAAGGGTCATGAGGATAGTTCTTTTACCGTGTCAACCTTATTAGAAAATGAAACAACTCCCTTTTCCAAATTAAGTCTTTGATTAAGATCTTGTAAAATCCCAGTCGATTATTTCCAAGATCTCGAGAGTGAACCTTCATTTCATCCACCTAGCTGAATGAAATGAAGCTTTGGGGGCATGTGCCTCAAGTTGAGTCATTATGTTGGGGCATGCAAACTTATAACAAACATAGTTTTTCATTTCAAGCTTGTGTAAACATGAAACCGAATCCAAGAATAGTTCTTCATGGTTCAAGCTTGTGTAGAAATGAACCCACACCTGATTTACATCTCGTGATTTCTATTTTATTCAGTTGATTTTTGCTAGATGAGCCTTGGTTGTTTCATTCCATCGCCACCATCTCTTTGGCTGATCATATGCTTTCACTTGGTTGCTTTTCCTTTCCTGAGGGACCACGGTGATGAGTGGTTTTATCAGCCAGCCTCTTGACCATTATGTGTTTTGAGTAGTTCCTCGATTGCTGAAACCAGTTGCTACCTTTCATACCACTCGTTCCTCCAGGACGAGTCACCTTTAAGCTCTTTTCTGACTCGTAAAAGATGAAAAGATTGTCGAGTATTTTTCCTTTGTGACTCGTTAAAGAGAATAAAATGGGGGGGTCCGCCTTTAGCTCTTTTCTGACCCTTTAAAAACAAAAAGATTGTCAAGCTTTTGTCACTTTGAACTCGTTAAAGGTTGTGAAGTATCATCTACCTAGTATAAGTTTACCCCTATTACGGATTGGGATACTTACAAAAAATGTATACGTTGATCTATCATGGTCAATAGGTTCCCTTGGGTAATGTTTTCTACCTTTTCAAATTCGAGGGACAAATTTACGAAAAGGGACCTTTGGAGTTTTCTTTTTCGTGTCTTTTTCAGACTCTCTAAATATGAAAAATAGTCTGAGTTTTACCTATGTCCGACTTGTTAAACCCCGGCGACATTGGACGTGTCATCATGATGAGATTGAGCTTCTCCTTCCTAGGGCTCATTAAAATTTACTAGGTTGTATTTGTTCGAAGGACAAACTTATAATACAAGCATATGCTATCCCCTTCAAGCTTGTGTTTCAAAAATAATTGGGGTACTCACCAGAAATGGTGGGGAGAAAAATTGGAAGTATTTCATTGGTTGTATTAATTATTACACCAGCTTTTCACTCTTGAACTTTTACACTCTTTTTGCTTCGCTTCGGGTTGGGATATCCTCACTTAATCATTGGCCTTCCAGGTTTTGAGTTATCCATTTTGCCTCATTCCATCTGATCCTTGATACATCATCATGAACTTTGATCCCTTGGTACCAAAATGCTTCAAAACTCCAAAGTCGTGTCGCTAATATGTTCAAGAGCTTAATCCTTCTATAGTTTGTATCCTTACACACCTTCCTCAGAATCTCTATCTCATCCACATTCATCTTGTTCCTTTGTCTTGCATCAATGATGTGGGAAACATTATGGCCCTCCTTCGACCGATCGCTTCCTATCGACTTCAACTCATTATCCAGGAAGTTGATCTAGAGACTCCTTTCTAGTACCTTGGAGCTTGCATGCCTTAATGGAAAGTTCTTCACATTCGATGACATGATTTCATTATTGGCCTTTGATCGGGTGATTTCACGGGTGTTCGACTTCAAATCATACTTCACACTTTGTGGATTGTACTAGCAGTACCTTGAGAGCCATTGACATTACGGGTGGTCTCTCTTGCGCTTGTTAACAATTTATGTCATTGATTGGTAATCAAGCGATTTTCTAGTATGCTCGACTTTAGCGCATCTATTCGCATATTAAAATTTGTACCTTGATCGGGTTGGGATTCAAGACCTTAGGCTTAGATTACAAAATTCCAGGTTGCGTGGATTAGTTCATGATTGTATACATGACTCTTTTGATTGGATGGCTGCAACCATACCTGAATATTTTCTATGGTCCCTTTGATTGGATGGCTGCATCTATACCACATATCATTTCTGTTTATCTTCTGGATGGTTGCACCCATGCCTTATGCACATGTATTTCCTTTCACTATGTACCCATGTATCAGAGATATCAGTTTTACTTGCGTTTGCAGGTTCTCTGTGATGGTGTTCTGTTTCAGTTATGGATTCGTAAATCATTTCACCCGTCCCACTCTATCGCCATTCGTGCTTTAGGGGGCATCTATTACACAGTAATTTGTCACATACCTCGCATTCCCTGATCCTGGACACTGACGGTCTATGTTATTGACATATGCCTTGTGTCACGTTGTAAATTATGTGTCAATGTCTTCATTGTCATCTCATGAAGAATACATCAGTTCATTACTCCTCGAGCAGACGATTTTTTACCTATTTTTTTGGGTCGTTGTGGGTTAGTAGTTGTTCCACCCATGAAGATGGAAAATATTGAAATAGCCCTAGTGAAGTCGTCACTTTGTCTATGTGTTGCACTCGTGACGAGCTACTTTTGGCAAGTTTTTAAAACTAATTGTTGAACCTTCGAAGTGTAACAGCTTCATGAGCAATCCTAGCTGGGTTGGTTGTTGGATCAGATGAGCTCGCCTGTCTCCTTTGGGATGGTTGTTCCACCTTTCGTGCAACTTCCCAAAGGGATAAGCTCTCTCTCCCATCTCTTATGGAAGCTCCTCCTCCATGGCTAAGATCAGCTAGCTTCAAAGTTCAAGAGTTTAGTTAGTGGAGGTAGAGAGTTTTGTTAGAGTGTGGAAGTAACCTCTTATATAACTTAGCTTGGGATAGTTTTGAGTGGAGTTGGCTTGATTGTGAGAGTGTTTTAGCATCAACCTTTTAGGTAGGAGAGAGAGTTATTCATCCTTTTGGGAGACAGTTCATGAGTGAATGCTTGCGGATACATGCTGACAAGACCCTTCAAGGAGACTTACGACATCAAGGCTTGGTTGTAAGTTTTACTTCAGTTTATAATAGAAATAAATAGCTTATTTCCTATATCCTATGTTGAATTTCATATTGATAGCTTGAATCTCCTTAACTCTTTAAGTAGGTCACTTTTGTCATATTCTATAATGTTCATTTTTCTTCTCTGTATGTTGTTTTCAGGTACAAGTGATTAGAAGAATGAGAGCTGGAGAAACACAACAGGGACTTCATCAAATGATGATTTGAAGGTAGGCCTTCATGACATCAACTATTTAAGGAAAATCGCTTTGGTATTGTCTTTGCTGTGACTAGACCCACTCTAGGACTAGAGGGGTTGCCTCTGTCCGCAGAGGGAACTTGCCTGCATCACAATGCTTAGGTAATTTATTTTGATGAGGATGTGCATATGGCTTAGTTTTTTCCTCTAAAGACTTATAGTTGAGTGCCAAAACATTTTCATCTAGAATGACATTAACAACCATGTCAAGTATTTGTTTATCACAATCAATAGGAGCATTTTCTTTAAGCCCCTCACAATTGGATGTAGGTGATGAGGCAAAAATGTGATCGTATCCAAGAACTACTCTTGATGTCTGCACTACAGGGTTAATAAGAGTAAAATTTCCCACTCCATTCTTCCCAAGTCCTCCTCCGGTATATCCCAATTTTCTCAGTAATCGGGATTTAATACTAGTAGTATTCTTTTCAAAACTAGGTGTGACAAAGACATGTGATGAATCATGATCATGATCATCATTAGGTTTCTGGCGTTCAACATCATCAAGTGTGGAAGAAGGTGAGATTGGAAGCTCAACATCCATTATCTCCATCTTAGATTTCTGAAGAAGGCTAACCTCCAATTCAAGTTCCTGATTAGACTCTTGCAACATTTGAATGAACTCATCCTTCTTAATTAATTGTTGTGACAATGCATCATAATCTTGTCTCAAAAGTTGATATTGTTCCAACATTGTCTCTTTTAAACAATTAATTTCCATATCATGTTGTTTATTTTGCTCTTCCAGTTGCTTCTTCAAATTTGAGTAAGAAAAAGACTCTTCCTCCTTCAAGTCATTAAGGAGGTCAATCTTCTCATGAAATTCATCTGCAAGAATCTGAAATATTTCCCCATGGTTGATTCCAAATGGTCAACCTCATGTATTTTCTCAGCTATGGAAGTTTGCAACCTATTCTTAAGAGTTTCATTTTCTGCTTGCAAAAGGGCTATCACTATCTGCAATTAAAGAACCTCTTTATGAACTTCATCCACTGTCTTCTTCTCATGAAGTTCCTACAACCTTTTACCCATATTGAAAAAATTGGTGAATGTGTTTAGCTAACCATAGAGGAAAAAACTACTACAAAGGAAGGCCAATGATAACAAAAAAAACTGCTTGACACTTCCAATCATGAGACAAATAAGACCAAGTTGACAAATTAATTCAAATAAAAATAACCACTAGTTGACACATGACCCAAAGAGACCTAATGAATCTCAAGTAAAATTCAAATACCCTTCCCCTGGTAAAATATAATAATGATTCTATGATTATATCAAAAGACAACTATATTTGTGTCTAATCGTTGCCTAGTTACTTCAACCAGCGTAAACAATACACTGACAACTACATGAAAAAATATACTTTGTCCCGTATATAAAATTTATTGCCAATTTTATGGCCATATAAAATTCAAGTATCCCATAAATTTTGCTAAGATTTAATATATAGACTTGTTAAAGGATTCCTGGTTCAAACCTCACCTCCATTTCAACATTTCCTCCCATGGTCGACAATTCAAGGAATGTAAATAATTTCTAGAGGATATTGGATGCTCGAAGTGCTCCTCTTGCAAAAGTTTTCAACAATAGGCATACTCCTTCATTGTGTAAATTGTACCTTCAATCCAGTTCATAGAGTCAACAATATTTATCTCAAGGACTGATGCATTTTTCACAAAATACAACGTTTTCTCAGAATTAACAAGAAGAAATATTATGAACGATTAGTGGAGACATGTCTCTCACGAAAGAGATAATCCAATCAGGAGAGGTTCCTATTTTGCACCATATTATTATGGTAGCAGCAGAAATGAAAACTCTCAAGTACTCTCACTAACGAGACCATCCAATGCCAATAATATGCATCAAAGAATCAACCACGAATGTCATCCATATGACACTATCATTGCACAACACAAAAAAAAATATTTCATTGGTCAATATGATCCTCCAATCATCATCTTCTGCACCTTTACCCTATGAATTAGGAGACATAAATTTCAGTCTCCCAGTGAACAGAAGATCAAGCTCCAAAGTTCAGATGCTGCAATTCCTATACTTTTGCTAAGGTTTGATTGAAGAGCGATTTGCACAAGTTTGATAGAGAAAAAATGGAACACTTTCATGATGATGTTGTAGAGAAGAAACTGACTAGATATATTCCCAGGATGAAATGTTCAAAGGCTATTTCTATTAGCCTTAGGAAATAAAAATAATCAACATAATTTCCGATGACAAATCACTACCATTCCTCCTCGCGGCTAAACCGAAATAAATTGTGCTTAGTGAGTAGATTACGCTCTCATGATCACAACTACAAAAGAGTTCGATTCCTCTAGGAATGCGTCCATGAGCTACAAATAAGTATTTTTCTGGGCCTCAGTTTCAGGCATGGCTCCAACCTTTTAGTCTGTAAAACCAACACATCCAACAATGACTCTATTGGATTCAACACATAGGTCATGCTTCAAATTAGGAATTTCACTCTCTTGGCCATTCACATGCAACCTCGCTACTATGGATTGTAGATCCAAACTAGATCTAACCAGATATAATCAAATCAATCTCTTTCTGTAATGATTCAACACCAGAATGTCCTGAGGCATTATGAACAATCTTGGCTATTAAAACAATCAATGATCAAGAGCTTCTTACACCTACACGCAACATCAAACCAACCTGATATGTGTATCCGTAAACCAAAGGCCCATCACAACAACGAGAATCCATTAAATATCTACATTAAATCTAAAAAAAAGTCAATAATTTATCCGAACATAAACTGCATTAAAGATCATAAATAGAAAATGGTAAAACTCAAAAAAAAATTAGGTAAGGCAAGAATAGGCTGCTCTGATACCATGAAATGGTATTTTATTACTCACAAGCTTATTGTAAAAGTACATAGAATATCTCCATTATATAGCAATGGAGGAAGACTAGTGTTAGTTAAGGATAACTATGACAACTAGACAAATGCAAGTCCCTATGTGAGCTTACAACTCACCAAACTTAGCTCATAGGGAAACAAAGCGTTGGAAAATACAAACTCCAATAGTCATGGATAACGAAGACCAATATCAAGGTGGTCCAATGGTTAGGTGGGGATATTTGGTCCCATAGGTTTTGTGGTCCATTCCCAGACAAAAATATGTAAGATGAGAGTTTCTTCAAGTCTAAACAAATAATGAATAATTATTGTAATGCCAGTAGTAACAACATACCTATTGAAATCATAGGAAGATATATTTAATAATGTTTTTGGCTTGTTTTTCATGATATGGTCCTTGAGTATCAAGGTTTATTTATAGTCGGATAGGCCAGCTGGATCCTCAACAAGCCCAAAATTTCATATTCAGTTTACATTTTGTGATGGGTTACTCGATTTTCATACCTGTCATTTTACGGGTTATTTATATTATTGGTTGCCAATTTTTTTATTATAAGAAAAATTATGTCTAATTCCCATTGAAGGGGTTATTTTTTTGACCACCAAATATAAAGCACTCAAAACTAAAACTAATGCCCCCTATTATTTGATTTTGAGTTTCACTACAAGGAAAAAATATTATCAAGTACTAAAAAATGAAACAAATGCCCCTGCTATTTGATTTCAAGTTTGAGTAAAAGGAAGGTGTTGGAAATAATATGAGAGGGGGGGGAGGGGGGGGAGGGTGAATCAGTATTATCAAATCAGTTACACTTTTCATTTTTCATACTCAGATTTATATACGCGGCTTCAGTTCAGTATATCCACGTATATACGTGACTGTGTTAAATGCAACTAGTGTATATGCAGTAATCTTATGATTCAGTTAGCTTATCTTTAGTAAATGCATCAGAACATTATTTACCACATTAAAAGTAAACATGTGTAGTAAAATAATACAAATCATCACACATAAGAAGCACAC
This sequence comes from Pinus taeda, assembly GCA_000404065.3. Classification (NCBI taxonomy): domain Eukaryota; kingdom Viridiplantae; phylum Streptophyta; class Pinopsida; order Pinales; family Pinaceae; genus Pinus; species Pinus taeda. Next base: position 30,480 of record APFE030027371.1, on the reverse strand, counting down.
ATGAACACCATGATATAAGGTGGAAACCCAATGTGGGTGAAAACCACCTACTGCAATTCATCTCTTTATTCCTTTAATAAGAAACTTCTTTTACAATGTACTGGTGCAGTCCTTTACCAGCACACAGGCTTCAACCTGCAGAGGGCTACAACCCTCTCTCGTTTTCCAGCTACTTCTGGAAGGGAGCTACAACCCCCTTAGCTCTTGTACTAGTGGATATACTAGTCCGTAGGTGCTGACCTACAAAAGGTTGCAACCTTCTTTTCTTCAGGGACCACGTTTCATCAATTTTCAGACTGGATCCATAAGTACAAAACAATCACTGCTGCAATACAATCATCAACTTATACTTGTATCATAAATCTCTAAATCACCCAATACTGAATCACTGAAAATCTGTCATCAAAACACAGAGCACAAACCAGAGCCAGAACACTACAACAACCACTAGAATCAACAGCAACCTGAAACACCAAATCTCATAATGCATACACTACTTGACTATATCAAAACCGCGTGTATACGCGCTTTCACCAGAGACAACCCGTGTACAGATCTAAATATAATTACTCATACCTTCGCTGTCATATCCAACCCGAGCCAAGCAGCATAAACCGATAACCAGCAATACTAGATCTTCCCACTTCGTCAGACATCCATTCCTTGCACCCCCTTTTTCCTAATGATCTTCTCCTTATATAGGTTAGGATTCTCTTAATACCATGGTCCAAAACCATGTAGAAACAATACCATGGACCCAATACCTGGGGTCGTCATTCGAACCAAATACCATGGACCAATACCAAAATACCATGGACCAAATACCATAGACCAAAACCATGTACGCGCTTTTCCTTCTGTGAACCTGCGTGTATACGTATATGCACCTTTTGCTTCGCTAACCTGCGTATATATGCACTTTCATCACGGTCAACCTGCGTATACCTCTCTCTTGACCTGCTGCATTATGATCTGTCATCTGATTAAGTTGTCATCACCTGTATCAAACCTCTGAGTGATTTGCCATCAAGGACAACACCTATATCATAATGCCAACAATCTCCCCCTTTGGACTTGATGGCAACCACTACACCAAGTCACTCTCCCCCTTTGACATCAAGGGCAAAGGGCGGACCAAGATATTCTCTTCCTTGGTATACCTTCTGCTGTCCATACTCCCTCTGAGTACATGCTGAAGTTTCTGATTGAGCTCCCATTTGTATATGCCAAGTTGTATCAATCAATCCATGCTCCCCCTGAGCAAATGTAAGTTTTAAGACCCTGCACCATAAGCATCAGCATCCATACCTGCAATACCATTCCTTTTGATCAAACAGCAAGATGTATCATTTAGCTTCATAAACTTTGTCAACAGCGTCTAACCATAATGCCAAAAATGCATTATTTGAAGTATATGCTCCCCCTCAGCCTGTGCCAACCATTTCATATCATGACCGAATCATTTCCTGGGTCTGTTCTGCTGCCTTTCTTCTGTTCTCCATATATGCGACTATGCAGCCTGTAACTCACGTATATACGTGACTTATCTTCATTATATCAGCGTATGCAAGATGGAATACTGAATTTCTTCACTTTAAGTATCCCCTATGTCTGTTATGTCATCTAACTGAGTTATGCCACACCTTTCTGTCTCTAATTCTAACTTCTGAAACTGTGATGATGTATGGTCTTCTTGTTTTGAATTTTGAAATTTGCTCTTGCATTCACTTGCTTTATGTCCAAGATTGTTGCATGTATAACATCTTACATATTTCATGTTCCTTCTGTTGCAATCAATTTCTTTGTGTCCATATGCATTGCAGGCAAAGCAATATCCTCTGAAATACCTGGGATGTGATTATCTTGAACCATTCTACTTCTACATCTGGCTGCAACATGTCCAAGATTATGACATACATAGCATTTAACATTATTAAGTGGAGGAGTAAAAGATTTCCTTTGAAGAATTTTTTTCCTTGGCTATTGATGGGGTTTTCTTCTCATCTCTTCGTTGTGCATTTCAGATTTCTCATTAGAGTTTCTTGCCTCACCTTGTGAGCTAGATTCACCTTCAACAGATTCATAAAAGCCAAGACCATTTTTGATACTAGGGGATCTTTGACTACCAATAATGTCATCCAAAATCTTAGTACTATCTTGAAATCGTAACAATTTATCCTTTTATTCTAATTTACCTTTTAAGATATTTACCTCAACCTGATGTTGTTCTTCCTTTTCCAGATATTGTTTCCTTAGGTCTTCTTCAACTTTTCTTCCTTCTTCCACTTGTTGCTTCAATTTGATCACTTCATGTTCGAGAGCTTCTATGTTCTGCTCCTTTGATTTTTCAAGATCTTCTTTTAGAGAGAAGATCTTTGATTCAAGACTCTGAATAGTTATGCTCTGATCTTTTACTATATCCTGCAATTTCTCCCTTACCTTGGTTACTGTCTCCAATTGTTCGTTTAATTTGGTAACTTCTTCAGTTTCTGCATTCTTCTTATCATATGCCATGAGACTTCTAAATGTCTTCACTACCATTTGAATGAGTCATTACTTTAACATGGGTATAATAGCTTCTATTACCTTCTTCAGACATCTTTCTTTTGTTATGAGGGCATCTAGCAAACATAGTGACCAACTCTACCACATGAAAAGCATTCGAAAGTAGCTTACCTTTGAATCGTCCAGTTCCCCGTTCAAGATTCTTTGACAAAATTTACCTCTTCTTCTTCCTCTCTGACATGTATCCTGATGCTTCGAATGCGGCTTCTGATGGTCCCTCTTTTCGCATCTCAAAAGCAGTTAAGATTCCGTGAAGCTGTGACATGGTGATTTTTTGCAGATTCTCCTTTTCATCTATGGTAGACACTTTGGAATCAAATTTAGCAGACAGGGATCTCAAAACCTTTTCAACTAAGACAACTTCCTTAAATTCTTCACCCAAATCCCTCATACAATTTACAATCCCATCCATACGCAAGAAGTAATTAGCTATGCTTTCATTACTATGCATCTTAATATTTTCATACCGGATTCTAAGAGTTTGAAGCTTTGCTCTTTTTACCTGTTCATCTCCTTCGTAGCTTAAAATGATTTTGTTCCACATTTCCTTAGCTGATTTGAAATGCATGAACTTCATAAATTCTGATTGTGTCAAACTTCCCAGTAAGACAGTAACAGCTTTGGCATTGAGCTCAGATTGCTTTCTCTCGGCTGCATTTGTAGGAATTGTTGATGGGAATTGGTGTCCACCTTCTACGATTCGCCAAACTTTTTCTCCAAGCGATTATAGATATGCTGTGGTTCTTATCTTCCAGTGGGTAAAGTTGCTCCCTTCAAAGATTGGTGGCCTGATGTGTGCCTCTCTTTCTGGATTAGCCATTCTGATGGATTTTTTCCTTCAAGCGATCAAGCTTCTTCAAAAGGACCTGCTCCGATACCAATTGTTGGAAATAATACTGAGAGGGGGGGGTGAATCAGTATTATCAAATCAGTTACTTTTCATTTTTCATACTCAGATTTATATACGCGGCTTCAGTTCAATATATCCGCATATATATGCGACTGTGTTAAATGCAACCAACGTATATGCAGTAATCTTATGATTTAGTTAGCTTATCTTCAGTAAATGCATCAGAACATTATTAACCACATTAAAAGTAAACAGGTGTAGTAAAACAATACAGATCATCACACATAAGAAGCATAGATGAACACCATGATATAAGGTGGAAACCCAATGTGGGTGAAAACCACCTGCTGTAATTCGTCTCTTTCTTCCTTTAATAAGAAACTTCTTTTACAATGTACTGGTGCAGTACTTTACCAGCACGCAGGCTTCAACCTGCAGAGGGCTACAACCCTCTCTCATTTTCCAGCTACTTCTGGAAAGGAGCTACAACCCCCTTAGCTCTTGTACTAGTGGATATACTAGTACGTAGGTGTTGACCTACAGAAGGTTGCAACCTTCTTTTCTTGAGGGACCACATTTCATCAATTTTCAGACTGGATCCATAAGTACAAAACAATCACTGCTGCAATACAATCATCAACTTATACTTGTATCATAAATCTCTAAATCACCCAATAATGAATCACTGAAACCCTGTCATCAAAACACAGAGCGCAAACCAGAGCCCTGAACACTGCAACAACCACTAGAATCAACAACAACCTGAAACACCAAATCTCATAATGCATACGCTACTTGACTATATCAAAACCGCGTGTATACGCGCTTTCACCAGAGACAACCTGCGTACAGATCTAAAGATAATTACTTATACCTTCGCTGTCATATCCAACCCGAGCCAAGCAGCACAAACCGATAACCAGCAATACTAGATCTTCCCACTTCGCCAGACATCCATTCCTTGCACCCCCTTTTTCCTAGTGATCTTCTCCTTATATAGGTTAGGCCTCTCTCAATACCATGGTCCAAAACCATGTACAAACAATACCATGGACCCAATACGTGGGGTCGTCATTTCGAACCAAATACCATGGACCAAAACCAAAATACCATGGACCAAAACCAAAATACCATGGACCAAATACCACGGACCAAAACCATGTACGTGCTTTTCCTTCTGTGAACCTGTGTGTATACGTATACACACCTTTTGCTCCGCTAACCCGCGTATATACGCACTTTCATCACGGTCAACCTGCGTATACCTCTCTCTTGACCTGCTGCATTCTAATTTGTCATCTGATTAAGTTGTCATCACCTGTATCAAACCTTTGAGTGATTTGCCATCAAGGACAACACCTGTATCATAATGCCAACAGGAAGAAGGATTACCAAGCACTCAAAACTAAAACGAATTCCCCCTCTTATTCGATTGCGAGCATATTTATTTTTTTTTCATTCAAAATGATTTCATTATATTTTCAGGGAAATAGATCTTACAAAACATGTCTCAATAATCCCCTTTCTCTCATTCTGACCAGACTTGTTGAGATTGGGGACTAGAGGATACCATACATGACGCTTTACATTATTTATTCTCATATCAAATTTTAACCATGACAGACTAGGAAAAACCAAAAATAAAACCAGAACTGATAGAACAATATCAAGGAAGGCGATGAGGGGGGAGTACAAGGGGAGCTATAAAGTAGCCAACATGATCATGCATGTGGAAATCAATATGTTCCACCCTTGCTTCCAGACTGTGAAGGTGGTAATTTGTATGATGGTGGCTATAGCGATGGCTATCCAATTGTTCTAGAATCTCATTCTAACTGTTGTAACATCCCTGGTTAAAAATTCATGTAAAAAATATATAATACCACAGTCATGGGACACATATTCCAAGTTGAATGTTGTGCAAGACATCCTAGTGGTTGTTCATTTGGTTTATTATGGCTAAGGAAATTGGTAAAGGAAACGGAAAAGGCTTTGGAAAGCCATGAGGCATTAATTGAAATTTTATTTATGAAAATAATGGAAATTAGGAGAAAAGGAAGGTGAAAGGTCACAAGTTGCATGTGAGGAGGAAAATGAAGGAAAATAATGTAAAATGAAGAAATTAGAGGCCCCATTGATAAAAAGGCTTCTGAGGATCACTTGGAAGGATGATCAGTGTAACATTTGTTAGTTCACTTTTGGAGCTCTCTCATTATTTTCTTTCTCTCATACTCGTGGATACTTAGAGTTTTCTTGGAGCACTCTTGGAGGGTGTGGCATACTTGGAGTTTTGGAGCAAGAAGGAAAATTAAGAGCAGGAGAGCACAAGGGGACATTGGGATCAACAACTACTGCAGATTCGACTTGCAGGTACTGAGTTGCATGTATGTTGTCCTCACTAGTTTTGGCATGCATGGCATATACATGTGGGATTTTGGTCATGATATGTCACTAGCATGGAGGATTTCCTGGATTGATAGTGGATTGCCTAGCCTTACCATTTCCTATATAGCCATGGAGATTGTGTGTTTATTTCATTATTTTGTTTTGGCTGGTTCTCATGTTTCCTTAGCTTGGGTTGAGTTATTAGTTCCCGAATGTCCTAGTTGGACAAACGCTCTAGAAGCCTTGTAACAACTTGGATTGAGTTACTTGTAACAACTTGGGTTGAGTTACTAGTCCTGGAAGCCTTGGTTGGACAAATGCTCTGGAATCTTGACGACAACTGTGGGTTGAGTTACTAGTCCTATAAGACTTGGTTGGAACAAATGATCTGGACACCATGGAAGGCTTGGATATAGACCAATCTAATGATGGTTTTGTGATGTCTAATTGTGAGGTGGAATCACTATTTGATGGGTTGAGGTGGATGGCCTCTGGAAACCCTGGATGGTTTTGGATCGATGTTTTCTATGAGATCCCACATTCATGCTTGGAATATGGCATGAGGGTGAATGGATGAAGAGATATTTGGCTCAGCCATTCTACGGTTGGGTGGAACGTGGAAGTCCCATCCTAGGTTTCGATTTTTTATCATCGATAAGAGGTTATTTATCCTTGTATTTCTATGAGTATAACACTAGTTTATATGTGGTTTATATGCTTATGATTCCATTGGTATTAATGTTGCTATTATGTTGGTTATATATGTGTTTTATGATAGTAGCTATGTATGGCTCTCATCATGTTTCTACTGATAAATGAATGAACAATGTATCTATGACCTAATGGAAAAAATGGCAGTTGATGTGTTGAGGCATCAATGTTTATTGGCGATTCTCAGCTAAGTATGAGACTCCTATGCTCAGATCTATTATTTACACATGTAGATTACATATTTGTGATATGTTTGACGAAATGATTTTCATGGCTAGTGGGGATCCAATCAAGGTTTCATTCAAGTGATTGAATTTATACTATCATTTCCTTGATATTTTCCTATTCTAAAGATTTCATTCTATTTTGGGCAGTGACCTGGGCTTTCAGCCTGAAAGCATAGCTCAAACCCTAGGGATGCTGGCACAACACTATGCAAAAGAGTCCCTGGATGCTGGCACGTAGGCATGCAAGAGCATCCGGAGGTCCCAAGATGCTAGCATGCCCATAACATGAGAGCGTCCAAAGGTCAAGTGGTCCAAAATATTAGTGGGACCCAAGGGATGGTTGGTAGAAAGGCTGGATTGGTTCTTGAGGGTCCTAATGTTGATGTTGAATGTCTATATCATGTGTTTCTGTCAGTTCCACTTCCTTAACGTGACTTAGGAGTTCGAATCATATCATAGTGGCCTCTCGTCACATGTTTTCCCCGGCTGGCTGGTTGCTTGGGTAGATATGGGAGGAGGTGGCTACATTGTGGTACTAGAGCATGTTATGTTCTCTTTGGGTCATATTTGATACCACATAGTGGTATCAGAGCATGGTTCACTTCTTAGACTGGATGAGCAATGTGTTGGTTATGCATTCATGTTGGTTGCTAGTGTGTTCCTTATCCTTGTAGTACATGTGCTTGTTGCATTTGCATGGTGTTGATCATGGTTGTAGTGATGTCGCCATGCGAAGGTTAATGGTGTTGTTGTGGGATGTGTCATCATGAGTGTATGGTTGTATATGAATCTGTTGTGCATCTCGGTGGATATAGGTTGTTGTGCATGCATTCTTATGGTTGTGGTTATGCATGCATAATATGTTAGATATGTATTGTGAGGTCATGTCATCATGATGAAGTTGTTTTGTTATGATTCTAATTTTTTGACTGAGATAGAGCAGGAGGTGCATACTATAAAAGTGAAGTTGAAACATTGGACCTCAAGGAAAGAGCATGTCGTCATACAATTTTGTATGCTGGGAATGCAAGTATGTAGGTTAAGGATTGTTATATTCACTATGGTTATGTGTATTCCTTTCATTCTATTGATGTCATGGTTACATACATGATAGATGCTAGTTGATTAGCATAGTTATATGTGCATGTGTCGAATAGTCATGAATGATAGTAACTTGTGGTAGTATGCATTTCTGTTATTGTTTTATGTTACAAATAACTTGATGATTATGTTATATGTTGTTGATGAGTATGTTATAGGTTAATTTGTTATTTTTATATGATAGTTAGCTTGATGATTAGGTTATATGTTGTTGATGAGCTTCATATATAATTTGTTGTTGTTATATGCTAGTAACTTGATGATTAAGATTGTTACATTAAGATCTTGATGTTATATGTATCATACTAAGTTGGATTGGTCTATGCGAATGATTAGGGTTATGACATTCAGGTATGAGTTAATATGTTGTGATATTATGTCATTCTAATCTAGACTAACTATGCATATGTGATTATTATGTATGAATGATAAATTTTTATAATCTTATGATGTGAACATGTTAGTTAGTTAGTGTTATGGATATCATGATCTTATTTGTGCTTGAGATGATGTGTTGTGAAGTTATCGTGCTAACTAGATTTTTTGTGAAAATAAGATAGCCTCCCTTGAGATACACTAAGGTATGAGTTTGCTTATGTCATATATTTGGTGCATGATTGTTTGATTATGTTGTCTAGTTGATTGATTTAACATTGTATGTTTGCAAGTTGGTTGAATGTTTGATGAATTGCATAATATGAGTATGTGTTCAAATGACTTTGTTTTAAGATGGTTTTACTAATATGTATGTGTTGAGATAATTGATATGTACTTGAGTGTATTAGGTGATAGTTGTAGCACTATGATTTATGACTATTAGTTGATTATGAATTGATTGTTAGTCTTGGTAAAGGTTGATTTCAAATTGATAGATATGATTGTCTTGATATTTGGAACATGTGGTTGACATGTGTGAGTAGTTGCAGGAACCATGCTTGGTATTAACATGACAAGGTAACAATTGATGTGTTTATATAATTAATAGTTGGGTGATGTGATAGTACATAGTAAGCCTCAATTGCAACAAGGTCAAAAGGTAAAGAAAGGAATTGGGAAATAATTCCTTTGGTTATGTTTGGAAAACCTAATTCCAAACAAATGAGTGCCTTGCATACATGAAGGCTTCTTAACCTTGACTTTGTTTGACCTTATGGGGATATATGCTTTATTCATGAACATGTATTCGAAAAGTATATTGGCTAGTCTCTAGATACATGTGGATCTGTGAAGGGAGTTGGCATCCCTTGAGAGATGGTGTGGATGTGCTCAGTTGTAAGAAATATAGTTTGGCACAAAAAGATAAGGTAACTGTTATATTGTTATATTTATTTATACCTTGACAATTATGTGTTTATGGTAGTATGATGCAGGTTATTGCATGGCAAAGGGACTGCCATGAAATCTTGAAGAAGGCTTGTGTTGACCTCTAATTTGGAAGCACTAGGAACCATGGGGATTGAGTCATGGTGTTTGTTTCTAGTCTTGTCGTTTTGGTATTTTATGTTTTGTTGAGCTTGATTTGTAGTTTTGTTTATGTTTGGTGCAAGGACTTGACACTTTGTTTGTGGTGTCGTATTTTTGTTGGTTTTCCATGGTTTTCTTCTTGTTTTTTTCTCAGTCTTTCCTTTATTATTTTGAGAGTCTTGAGAATTTTATTTGATTAATATTTATTGGATGCTAAGATAGACCTATCGGTCCTCCAAATTTTCCTCAGTCTTTTGCAAAAGTGTCTTTGATATTTTTCCATGTCAGTGTTGTCCCCTTCTCAATAAACAACTGAGTATCTACGTCCACTGGTATATCAACTGATGTCTGCTCAACTACCTTCCCAATATTTCTCTTTGTGGCTTCCTTTGATGCAAATCTCTTAGATGCTATGTTAAGTGTGACTTCTGGAGAAATTCTCAACAACTTTTGAACATGTGGACAAAGATGACACTTATGACAAGAAAATGTCAGTTTAAAACCAAAAAAACTTCAAGGCAAGTTCAAGCACCAAACCAGGCACTAGATGTGATGGATTGCATAATTTTTCTTGACAGGGTTAACTAGATGAATGTGGGACCTGCAGACTGTGTAGTCCCATCAGCCAAGGTAGAAGCTTGATGACTAGAATTACGAAATGCATAGTTTAGCCTGGGCAAAATCCTGGGAGAGACTGCACATTGCATAGAATTAATGGCCAAGCTGGTAGGTTGGTTCATGAAACTGCACATTATGTAGTTGGTGCCAACTTAGGATATGATCTATGTAATTTCAGAGGACAAGCTTGTGGCTTGAGCCTCCAGATTGCACATTACAAGTTGTGCAAGGTGATATCCAACCAAGGGAAGCCCAAATCTACCCAAGGGAAATGTGAAAATAACAAAATCTAAGAGATAATGTGAATATGAGTATAGATATGACTAAGTGTAGATTCATGCATGTGAATCAAGTGCAACAATTGATTAAATGGAATTAAAACAAAGAATGTGAGGAGAGTCGTCACAACGACGACCATCAGTGAAAAATAGAAAAACTCATGTGACACTTGGGAAAGGCAATCTATAACTTGAAACAACACTTCTACAAGTTAAAACAAGCTAAAAATCCAACAACCATGTAGAGAAACAAGTAGAACAACACTCACACTAGCCAAACAACAAAAAATGACAGAAAAATGCGGTAAAACACAACAAAAGAAAAACTTAGCTGGAAGAGTGATGATGATCATACCAAAGGCTCCTTGATCTCCTGAGGAATGTTAGGGCACCAAGATCAAGTGTGTAAATGAGCTCTAGCAGCGTCGATTAAATAGATTTGGAAAAATCAAGGAAAAAGCGACACTTGGCAAGAGTTTCTAAAAATAGTGCAAGTGCCTCCTTCAAGATACTAAAATAGGTTCCCATTTTTAGGGATGCTTTTTTCCAGGGAAAATTTCCATCCACACTGCTTGGAAAGACAACGTAGTTCCGAGAACTGGACAATTTTCTGGCTCAGTGCACTGCACAGTTTCCGAGCTCAGTAAGGGTTGTGACATTTCTGGGCTTAGTGTTTTGCTGCCTCCCTCATTACTGCTCATTTTCTGAATTCAAGGTTCACTGGCAACTAGGACTACATAATTCGCCACAACAAGGCTAGTTTCCCTCAAGAATTGCGTAGTTTCTGAAGGTAAGCCTAGAACTGTTGAGGTACAAAGTAAGGAGATCAACTTGTGAGTTAGAAAATCAATTGAGTAAGCAAACATAAGCCAAAATGAAAATATAAGTCTTAGTCGAAGCACGAATACGTGGTTCAATGTGAGAAGAGCTATTGTGATTAAGAAGGAAGGCTCCAAAATCAAAGCATGGGAAAAAATTTGTAGGGTGGTTGTAGCAGCTACAATAGGTGAATGTGATCAAAATTTCGAATATTGGGTCATTATACTTTTTGAGATAATCCTTGTGGAAGTTATGGATCTTGAATGCTCTTGAAATTAGTTTGAAATAATTCACTTTGGAAATTTCAGTATAACTTATTTTCTATGATGTTTTAGACCATGAAATTTTGAGATCAAGGGGATATCTCAAGGTACATATGGTCAAACTTTCTCAAATTTGTTTGTTACAATTTTTGAGATATACTTTGTGAAATTTAGGGTTCCTTAGTTCTCTAGAAATTTGTTTTAAACATGTCAGTTTTTCATTTTTGGATATAACCTACTTTTTGGGACATTTCAAATCGTAAAATTAGTAGAATATGTAGGCAATATTTATGGGTTTCCATTCTGACCTTGGATACCATGCTATAATGTTGATAGATCTCATATGCACTTATTTTATTGTGGTTGATGAATGTTTGAATACGTAAAAAATTTCTTTATATTAATTCACAACACTTAGTATAGGTATGTTCTCAACGTAAGTTGTAGACATTTTTTACAAATTTCATATGACTATTGAAAAGGAAACAAATGAATCATTGAGATGTATTATAAAAGAGAAAAATGTATGGCTTAAAGACCTTTGAAGAATATTTTAGTAAACATGGTATAAAGCATATAACAATATTTGCTTGCACCTTGTAACAAAATGGAACCATTGAGACAATGAACCAAACAATAAGGTAGAGGGTGAGAAGTATGCTTTGAGATTTTGGTTTACCTAAATATTTTTTGGAAAATGATATCCATACTTGTTGCTCAACAAATATCTTTCCTACAACCTTATTGGATGATTACATCCTTGAAAACATATGGACAAGTAAGGCTTTATGTTACACTCATTTAATTTTTATTATTATAATAAGAATACACACATATTTATAAAGAATTGAGTTCAAAGATGGATGAAAAGTCATTGACACAAATTTTATTAGGATATGTTGATAATGAGTTAGCTTAATGGATGTGGGTGCCTAGAAGGGATATTTATTAGTAGGGATGTTATTTTCAATGAGGAACAAATGTTTAAAACTACTAACAAAGGTGTGGAGGTGCATAAATCCATTGAAATTCAAGAAAAAGAAGAAGATTAGACACCATTAGACGAAGATGTTGTTGGAAATGACAAGCAACCATTACAACAAAATGAAAAGGAGGAACAATAAGAAGAAAAACATGAAGAACAAAAATATATATATCTATGAGGAGGAATTTTGCTGCAAAATTTATCAATTTGTAGGCCTACCATGCCACATAAGCCCTCACAAAGGTTTCCCCCTCAAAATATATTTTATTCACTAATGAAGGTGAACCTTTGTATTTGTAGGAAACATGTGAAGGAGAAATAATATAAAATGGAAAACGCTATGCAAGAAGAGATAAAATCTTTGAATGATAATAAGACATGGGATTTGGTTTAATGATCAAGTGGAGGAGAAGTTTTAAAGAATAAGTGGGTATATAAAATAAAACATGAATATAAGGTAAATCAACAAAGATTTAAAGCAAGGCTAGTTTCTAAAAGATTTGGGCAAGAACAAGGTATTTCCTTTATTAAATTTTATTTCTTTCTCATTCTTGGGAGGATTCCAAGCCTTAGCCACATGGGACTTCAATTATTGAGCCAACATATCTGGCCAATTTAACGACCTCCCATCATTCACCAACTGGTCTAGTAAGACTTCCCATCCTTCAGGGAAGGTTTCTGTGCTCTCTTGACCATATATTCTGCAAGAAAAGATGATCAAGAACTCGTAAGAATTCCTAAGGGACTTTGTCTTGTAAACATGGGTGGGTGTCTACCGAAACTTTGGTGGTTCTTTCACCCAATGCTTGAAAATGTCTCTTTTATTCACATAGCTATGTGTGGCATAGAAGAGTGAGTCCATGTGCTTTTCTGGCTTAGGCAAGTGATACATATGTTGAAAGTATTCTACCCTAAAGGCGGCAAGCTTCTGCTCACTGCAATTGCTCAATGTCATAGTCTATTCATCTGTGTGTGAGACAATCTAGTTGATGATATCGCACACGGGAAGGCGGGGTACCGACATGCAACTTTGTATAACATTGACTGCTGGATGCTATGACAAACCTTCCAATCCTCCAAATTTTCCTCAGTCTTTTGCAAAAGTGTCTTTGATCTATTTCCATGTAAGTGTTGTTCCCTTCTCAATAAACAACCGAGTATTTGCGTACACTGGTAAATAAACTTATGTCTTCTCAACTACTTCCCTAGTATTTCTCTCTGTGGTTTTCTTTGATGCAACTCTCTTAGATACCATGTTAATTGTGACTACTGGAGAGATGCTCAACAACTATTGTACATGTGGACAAAGATGACACTCATGACAAGAAAATGTCAGTTTAAAACCAAAACAACTTCAAGGCAAGTTCAAGCAACAAACCAGGCACTAGATGTGAGGGATTACATATTTTTTCTTAACAGGGGTGACTGGATGAATGTGGGAAATGTGCACTATGGAGTCCCATCATCCAAGGTAGAATCTTGATGACTGGAACTATGCAATGTGTAGTTTAGCCTGGGAAAAGGCCTGGGAGAGACTGCACATTACGTAGTATCAATGGCCAAGCTAGAATGTTGGCTCATGAAACTATGCAATGTGAAGTTGATGCCAATTTAGGCTATGTTCTATGCAATTCCAGAGGCCGAGCTTGTGGTTTGAGCCTCTAGATTGCATAATACGAGTCGTGCAAGGTGAGATCCAGCCAAGGGAAGCCCAAATCTACCCAAGGGAAGTGCGAAAACAAGAAAATCTAAGAGATGTTGTGAAGATGAGTGCATATATGACTATGTATATGCATGCATGTGAATCAAGTGCAAAAATTGATTAAACATAAGTAAAACAAAGAATGTGAGGAGAGTCTTCGCAATGATGACCATCGGTGCAAAACATGAAAACTCATGTGACACTTGAGAAATGCAATATATAACTTGAAACAACACTTCTACAAGTTAAAAATCCAACAACCATGTAGAGAAACACATGGAACAACACTCACATAAGACAAACAACAAAAAATGACAGAAAAAGTGGCAAAAGTCGACAAAAGCAAAACTCAACGAGAAAAGTGATGACGATCATACTGTAGGCTGCTTGATCTCCTCGAGAATGTTAGAGCTCCAAGATCGAGCATGTAATTGAGATCTAGCAGCATCGATTAAATAGATTTGAACAAATTATGGTTTATGATGCGCATGCCTAAAATCAAGGAAAAAGTGACACTTGGCGGGAGTTTCTAAAAATAGCGCAAGTGCCTCCTTTGGGATGATAAAATAGATTCCAATTTTTTAGGGATGCTTTTTTCAAGGGAAAATTTCCATGCACACTGTTGGGAAAGATAACGCAGTTCCAAGAACTGGGCAACTTTTTGGCTTAGTGCACTGCACAGTTTTCAAGCTTAGTAAGTGTGGTGCAATTTTTGGGTTTAGTGTTGGGCTGCATCCCTCATTACTGATCATTTTCTGAACTCAAGGCTCACTGGCAGTCAAGACTGCACAATTCCCAACAACAAGGCTAGTTTCCCTCGAGAATTGTGCAGTTTCTAGAGGCAAGCCCATAACTACTGAGGGACCAAGTAAGGAGATCACCTTGTGAGTTATAAAATCGATTGAGTAAGAAAACATAAGCCAAAATGAAAAGATAAGTCTTAGTCGAAGCCCTATTTCAATGTGAGATGAGATATTGTGGTTAAGAAGGAAGGCTCCAAAATTGAAGCATAGGCAAAATTTTGGAGAGTGGTTGTAGCAGCTACAACAAGTACATGTGATCAAAATTTCAAATATTGGGTCATTATACTTTTTGAGATAATCCTTGTGGAAGTTATGGATCTTGAATGCTCCTGAAATTAGATTGAAATAATTCACTTTGGAAATTTCAGTATAACTTATTTTCTATGATGTTTTAGAGCATGAAATTTTGATATCAAGGGGATATCTCAAGGTACATATAGTCAAACTTTCTCACATTTGTTTTTTGTAATTGTTGAGATATGCTCTATGAAATTTAGGGTTCCTTAGTTCTCTAGAAATTTGCTTTAAACATGTCAGTTTTTCATTTTTGGCTATAACCTATTTCTTGGGATGTTTCAAATCGTAAAATTAGTAGAATATGTAGGCAATATTTATGGGTTTCCATTCCGACCTTGGATACCAAGCTATAATGTTGATAGATCTCATATGCACTTATTTTATTGTGGTTTATGAATGTTTGAATACGTAAAAAATTTCCTTATATTAATTCACAACACTTAGTATAGGTATGTTCTCAATGTAAGTTGTAGACATTTTTTACAAATTTCATATGACTATTGAAAAGGAAACAAATGAATCATTGAGATGTATTGTAAAAGAGAACAATGTATGGCTCAAAGACTTTTGAAGAATATTTTAGTAAACATGGTATAAATCATATAACAACATTTGCTTATACCTTGTAACAAAATGGAACAATTGAGACAATGAACCAAACAATAAGGCAAAAGGTGAGAAGTATGTTTTGAGATTTTGGTTTACCTGAATATTTTTTGGAAAAGGATATCCATACTTGTTTCTCAACAAATATCTCTCCTACAACCTTATTGGATGATTACATCCTTGAAAACATATGGACAAGTAAGGATTTATGTTACACTCATTTAATTTTTATTTTTATAATGAAGAATACACACATATTTATAAAGAATTGAGTTCAAAGATGGATGAAAAGTCATTGATGAAAATTTTCTTAAGATATGTTGATAATGAGTTAGCTTAATGGATGTGGGATGCCAAGAAGGGATATTTATTGGTAGGGATGTTATTTTCAAAGAAGAAAAAATGTTTAAACCTACTAACAAAGGTGTCGAGGTGCATAAATCTGTTGAAATTCAAGAAAAAGAAGAAGATTAGACACGATTAGACGAAGATGTTGTTGGAAATGGCAAGAAACCATTACAATAAAATGAAAAGGAGGAAAAATAAGAAGAAAAACATGAAGAACAACAATATATATATCTATGAGTAGGAATTTTTCTGCAAAATTTATCAATTCGTAGGCCTACCATGCCACATAAGCCTTTACAAAGGTTTCCCCCTCAAAATATATTCTATTCACTGATCAAGGTGAACCTTCGTATTTGTAGGAAACATGTGAAGGAGAAATAATATCAAAAAAGGCTATGCAAGAAGAGCTAAAATATTTGAATGATAATAAGACATGGGATTTGGTTAAATGACCAAGTGGAGGAGAAGTTTTAAAGAATAAGTGGGTATATAAAATAAAACATGAATACAAGGAAAATCAACAAAGATTTAAGGAAAGGATAGTTTCTAAAGGATTTGGGCAAGAACGAGGTATTTCCGTTAGAAAAATTTGTTGCTAGTTATCAAATGTCATCAACATTAGTACTTAGTCTTGTGGTCATGCTAGATTTAGAATTGAACAAATTAGATGTCAAAATATCCTTCCTTCATGGAGAATTGGAAGAGGAGATTTATATGGAGTAGCTACAAGGTTTCAAAATAAAAAGGTAAAGAAAAATTGGTTTATGGAATGAAGAAGAGCCTCTATGGACTAAAATAAATACCTTCCTAGTGGTATAAGAAATTTAATTAATTTATGTTGGAACATTATTTTTAAGGAGGAGAGGTTAAACATTGTTCCTATGTAATAGGTATTGGCAATAAAAATACATTATCATTGCTATATGAGGATCAAATGTTGGTTACTAGCGATGTGGTCCGAATTTAAACAGGAACACAACAAATTACAGATATAACCATAAATAAAAAGATGCAGTAGAAATAACACTTCATTTCATAATATCAAATACTGAAATATTCTTACAAATAGAATGGAAATAAAACTAGCTCGGGCGATGGTAGCTTATCTATGAGAAGAGTTGTGGTGGCAACATGCCTTTGAACTGCATTACAATGAGGCTCAAGGGCCTTTTTATTGTTGAACAATAGGAGAAAACCATTAACAACCAAAACCATAACCTGAGGAGATGTTACACCAAGAGTTTAAGGGCCCCATGTGGGTGAGTTGGACAACCAACTTCTCGGGGTCGCGACTTGGTCATATGTTCTCCATTTGACGCGCATGATAACCCGTTGGAAATATATCTCCGATTAATACGATGGGAAAGATGAATTTCAACAAAAGAACGTTGGCAGTAGATTGCCAAAAAAACATTGTTTAGGGACTCAAAATGGCTCTAGAAGTTTAGGACAGGAAAAACTGTTAAAAATAGTAAATTGTGCTACAATTAAGGAAAATGAAAAACTAAAAGAAACAATGGTAGGGGTCCAAGTGGAATTGGTGGGTGGTTTCAAATATCCACCTGGATCATTCCTCCCCACTTAGGAAGCAATGGTCCCCATTGCTTTGAGTTCCTACATGAGATGAGGAAACTTCGGCTGAACTTGGTCCCTGGTGAGTCACTTGCCCTAGTGAAGGAGTTGGCCTGCTTTGACAACTCGATACAGTTGGATATTCTGTTGGCGAGTGTTCTTGATCTGCATTTCCATGATCCAATCAATTGTATCTTGCTCCATGCAATCTGGATTTAACTCTGTAGGTGTGAGTTGTTCTGCAACGTTTGATGTGTCTAACAATGGTGGGAAGTATTGTCGAAGGCAGTGCACATTGAACACTCGGTGTAGTCCAAGGAATGGGGGAATGCTGAGCTCAAATGCATTGTTGCCCACAACCTTCTTAATGGTGTAAGAACCATATTGGAGTGGTTTGAGTTTATGATAGGCTTTGGTAAGGCGTTCCTTCTGCAAATGAAACCAAACTTTGTCGCCCACCTGAAACTTTTGTGGCACCCGATGTTGATCATGTCGCTTCTTGTACTTGGCATTTGATTTCTCTAGAATGTCATGGACCTACTGGCAGATATGTTGGATGTGCCCAATGAAGTTGCTTTCCTTATCAAATTCGAATTGGACATGAGACGAATCTTCCTGAGTAGCTGCAAATGGTATGGCCACATCAATGGGACATAGTGGTTGGAATACCAAGCCCACCTTAAAAGGGTTGTCTCCAGTCGAGTTGTGGAGAGCCCAGTTATAACTATGATGGACATATGGAAGGCTCTCATCCCATGTGTTGGATACTTTGAGTTGTATATGCGCAGAATGTGTACGATCATCCTGTTGACGACCTCTGTCTGGACATCAGTTTGGAGATGGAGAGATGTGGACTTAGTGAGCTTGGTGTCTAGCATTGACTAGAGACTGGACAAAAATGTAGTGAGGAACCTGCCATCCCGATATGAGATGATATACTGTGGGATCCCAAAGTGTACCCACACTTGTTCAAAGAAGAGTTTAGTAGTGACTTTTGTTGTGATATTCTTCTTGCAAGCTTCTAGAATGGCCATCTTCGAGAATCTGTCAACGACCACAAAAACACAGTCATTACCATGCATAGTAGAAGGAAGGCCCGACAGTAATCCATGGAGATAGATTCCCAATGTTGACTAGGGGTAGGAAGTGGAGTATAGAGGCCTTGCTTCTTTATGGTTGGTTTTGCGATGGTGCAGGCAGTGCAGGATCTGATGTTGAAGATTCGACCAGTATAAATAATTTTGTAGTACTGCCACTGTCTTCTTGACCCTGAAATTCCCAGTGGCCTGACTGTAGTGCACTTTCGAAATTGTCTTGGCTCGCTCACTTGAAGGAACATAAAGGTGTCCTAGGTGGCATAGTGGGGCATCCTAGAGGTGAAAATATAGAACTTGTTGACCCTCTAAGAGTATCTGGTATGTGTGGTTGAACTCTGGGTCACTTTTGTAGAGAAGTGGCCAATTAGAAGTCCCGTGCCCTGAAGAGTTGAGCATGGTGGTTAATGCCATGATAGTGGTCGGCTGAGGCAGTGTGCAACATTATTGGTGCTACCCTTCTTATACTTGATATTCAAATGCAACTATGGACCATTTTTAATGGTGATCATTCTACAACTTCCCTTGCATTTGTATGAACTACAAGGGTTGTTGGTCTGTGTGGATGACCATTTCCTTCCCCAAAATGTAATGCTTCCATTATCGACAAGCCTGCGCATTGGAATACATATCCTTGTCATAAGTACGATACTTTCGGACTGTGTCTGAAAGTGTCTCACTGTGATATACCACGGGATTCCTTGTTGAGTAAGGACTGCCCCAATAGCATAGTCAGAGGCATCTGTCTCGATCTCAAATGGCTATTGCAAGTCTGGTAAGGTGAGCACTGGTGCAGAGCAGAAGCAATGTTTCAACTCCACGAATGCATTTTGTTGAGATTCAGAGCAAAAGAATTTTTCTTTCACTCCTCCATTGGTGACTTGACTCAAGGGCCAAGTGATATGATAGAATCCCAACATGAACCTACTGTAGAAATTGGCAAGACCTAGAATGCTACAAAGCTCTGTCAGAGTGGTTGGGGCTGGCCAATCATGAATGACTTGGATCTTGGCTAGATCCACATGCGCCCCTCATTCATCAATAATGTATCCCAGATACTGAACCTGGGTGATGCCAAAAGTGCATTTCTCCAAATTGTCACATAGCTTGTGTTGCTTCAGTGTTTGGAGAACCTCTCGTATGTGGTGGAGGTGCTCTTCCCAACTCTGACTAAATATCATGATGTCATCCAAGTATACCACTACAATGAGTTGGTGAATGGCTGCAAGATGTCATCCATTAGCCTCATGAAGGTTGCTGGAGCATTCGTCAACCCAAAAGGCATAACAACCATTCGAAAAGGGCCTCCTTGGCTTTGAAGGCATTCTTCCACACATCGGAGGGTTCGATTGGTACCTGGTGATAATTGAACTTCAAGTCAATCTTGGTGAAATATTTTTGCCCCTTCAATTGGTCCAAAAGGTCATCCATCGATGGGATCGGGTACCTATTCCAGACAGTGATCTTGTTCAGCTCCTGGTAGTCAATACAGAATCTCCAAGTCTCATCCTTCTTCTATACCAACATGATCGGGCTCCCATAGGGTGATGAAATCGGATGGATGTGACCTTTCTACAGCAGCTCTTGAATCTGCCTCTTGATTACATCGTTCTCCAGAACGAAGTGTCGATAAATTGGTTCATTGGGAAGTGATGCTCCTAGGGCCATATCGATGGAGTGCTTGACTTGATAGTGTAGCGACACCCCTGTGGGGGAGGTGAAGACGTCCTCGTACTCCTCCATGACCTTGTCCTTGACCCTGTCTGGAGGTTTTGGCCACCGTCTTCTTGTTTACCTAAGGGCGTATCATCAGGAAAGAAAATTTCCTGATTTTGGAAATGAGCTTACTGCATTATTTTGTAGTAACCAAAGAGATGGCGGTAGGCGGTGCTACTTCTGGTATCCTGTACAACTTATTTCCCAAAGTAACAATAACAACATGAGGCCTTGACTCATACACAACATGTCACTTCTGTAAGTATGGTTGGCCTAATAATACATCACAAACATCAAGGGGAGCAATGTCAGATAATACCTCATCTGTGAAGGGCTTGAACTTGTATGGAAGGCGACATTGCTGGCTCACGCGAAGATCCCGTCCTTGGTGAAGCCACCTGATGGTGTACGATTGTGGATGTGCTGTGGTCGGTAAGCCCAACTGCTTCATGACCTCTACCAAAATGAGGTTCTTTTGGCTTTCGTTGTTGAAAATGAACTATAGCGGGGAACCATTTACCCACGTATGGGAGTGGAAGAGGTCCTTCTCCTCCTCTAGATCTTCGGTTTCCTCCTTCTGGATCTTCGTGGTGGCAATGATGGCATTGGGCTCCACATCGATAATCTACTTCCCTTTGTCATTCCCCTTGTCAGGTTTTGACTCAGAGTTGTAACCTTCATCTGATTCCGAAGCCTTTAGCTCAACCACCAGTGACTGCTTGGCCCGACACTCACTTGTGTTGTGAGTGGAGCTCTTATGGAACTCACACCACTTTCCTAATTCCTTATTCAGCTTCGTGGTGTTGTTATTTTCTTGCGGCTTTGGTGGGTTTTCCTGGGTCACCTTGCCTTGGCTTTGTCATTTTTTATATAGTATGGGGGCACCTTTCCCTTTCTTCAGATTTTCAGATCCAGAGTCTCGCTTCTTCTGTTTAAAATTTTGCTCGATCTTGACCACATATCAGTATGTTGTACCAAGCAAGGAGATGTCTAGGAATTATATCTCTTCCTAGATGTACCTATGCAGGTAGCCGAGGTACTTGAGAACCAAATTCTTCTCAGAATCCTTTCTACCCAACGTCGTGTGAAGGGTATGAAAAACATTGGTAAACTTCAGCACATGTTGGTCCCTTCCCTATCGCAGCGTTGTCCACTTTAAGTATTTATCCTCATAGCTCTTGATAGGGTACTAATACTCCTTGAGGGTATCCTAGAACGATTTCCAAGTGGGTGCGGTTGAAAATAGTGAGTTTGTACTTTCATCCTTCTACTCACAGTAGGTTTCCCACCAACCCTTGATGTGGGGGCCTTGCTTTGAGAAGTGCAAAGGTGATCTTTTCCTAGCTAGAAAAATCATGAATGGAAAAATATCCTTCTAGTAGATTTAACCATTTATCTACAACTTTTGCATCTATTTGACCCTCAAGTATGGTAATGTCAAAGTTAACTTGTACCTTAAAGGGTGTGCACTTCCGGAGTAGCTTTTGGAAGTAGATGCATCACTCCTAAGTAGCCACTAAAGGATCTGGGAAAAGTTGTCCATCATTGTGTTCCTTTGTCGCTCGAGGGCTTCCTCAAGCAATATTTTGATAGGATCTCTTGCCTCCTCATCTTTCTTTTCATTTTCCATGGGAGGCTGTCAGGATTTGCAAGGCTGGTCTTGCAAAGGTTCAACTAGTTCAAGTCCTAACTCCTTATATCCCAACCTTGTCGGGAACATGGAAAGAAAAATAGAGAAAGAGCAGACCTGTCTAATACCACTGATCCAGATTTAAACATGAACACAAAAAATTATAGATATAACCATAAATACAAAGATGCAGTAGAAATAACACTTCATTTCATTAATATCAAATATTGAAATATGCTTACAAACAGAATGGAAATATGACTAGCTCGGGCGATGGTAGCTTATCTCTGAGAAGAGATGTGGTGGGTACATGCCTCTGAACTGCATTACAGTGAGGCTCAGTGGTCTTTTTATTATTGAACAATAAGAGAAAACCCTAAGAAACCAAAACCCTAACCCGAGGAGATGTAACACCAAGAGTTTATGGGCCCCATTGGGGTGAGTTGGACAACCAACTTCCCCGGGTCGCGAATTGGTCATATTATCTTCATTTGACGTGCATGATAACCTACTGGAAATATATCTTCGAGGACTATGACGGAAAAGAAAAATTTAGGTAGAAAATCGTTGGCAGTAGATTGCCAAAAAAACGTCGTTTAGGGCCTCAAAATGGCTCTGAAAGTTTAAGACTCAAAAAACTGCTAAAAATAGTAAACTGTGCTACAATTAAGGAAACTAAAAAATTGAAAGAAACAATGGTGGGGGTCCAAGTGGAATTGGCGAGTGGCCACCAATATC
The DNA here is from genome assembly GCA_000404065.3 of Pinus taeda. NCBI lineage: Eukaryota > Viridiplantae > Streptophyta > Pinopsida > Pinales > Pinaceae > Pinus > Pinus taeda. The sequence continues at coordinate 7,708 of APFE030027371.1, read as the reverse complement.
CACTTGGATCAAGATGATAAGAATATGATTAGCAAGTTCAAGAACGATTTGGGCATCTAGTTTGCAATGAAATATTTCGATATGAGACAACAAAGATTAGGCATGAAGAGGATATGTGATAGAAGGAATAATATAATGTGGTTGTCATAAGGAAAATAGGGAGCTTATAGGACCAATTTAAAGGATTACGTGCTAGTTGGTACACCTCTCACATTCCCTTCAGATTGAGTTTTGATTTTTCCCTTGTGATGACAATGAGAAAGGAGGAAATGAGTAATATTTCCTATGTTTTGGTAGTAGTTAGCTTGATGCATGGAATAAGATGTACTTGAATCGATATTGCACATCTAATAGGATTAGTTAGTAAGTTCATTGTAAATTTAGGAAACCAACATTGGCTAGTAGTAAAATGGATTTTGGGGTATATCAAAGGTACTAGTCATTATTGTTTATGTTTTGGTAATATTGATGATGTGGTTGAAGGTTATATGCATGTAAATATGGCTACAAATATGAACACTAGAAATCTGCCACTAGTTACCTATATATTGTTATAGTTCCAATAATGTCTTGGGTGTGTAGACTATAGAGAGTAGTATCCCTATTTACAATAGAGCCATAATACATAGCTACAAGAGAAGCTTTCAAAGAGATGTTGTGGATGCAATGATTCAAGGAAAGGTAGGAAAAAACAAGAATAATATGTAAAGTATTATGATAGTTAGAGTGTAATTCATTTGTTTAAAACAACCAACATATCATTCGAAGATGAAGCATATCAAGGAAAATTTTAGGTATGGAAATTTATGTTAAAGTTTAGAAATCTTAGTGAATCTTACTAGTTCTTAATATGGAAATTGTTAAATGTTTGGCTATATTTTTGTAAAAATATTTAGGTGATTTTTTAGGTGAAATGATTGTATACTATAAAATTTGGACTGATTATTTTTAGGAAAATGGAAATTGAAATATCTATTTTTTGTAAATCATGGAAAATTGGCCCACCTTCCAATATTAGTCCCTAAAATTTTATGTGAAGCACATTGATCTCATTTATCATTGGATTCTCTAAGTCCTAGATGATGGGATGCTATAGTTAGAGAAAATACACATACACATAGGTTAACAAAATTTTTTCCAATATTTAACAGATGATTGTATGTGCTACCAAATCAAATCAAATAAAAAAGCCATAATATTTTCTAGACTTCTTCATGCTTCTAGAAAATTACCAAAATAATCAAATGAGTTATGATTTTAAGCACATGTTATTGGATATACATAGTATATGAATGGAGTAGGAGTTCTCATTTCTAACCAACAAGAAGTGAGTTTATGTAAAATAAATAGATTAAGGAGTGAGTGAATGTGACGTGGATAGGTGAAGAATGGGTAAGTTAGAAGGCTCGAAGCTTTAAGTATTTAATTTATTAGTTTTTCTCATTAATATTTTTCACATAATGTATTATTGGTAACTTTTTCTATCTTACTCAATATTTTTATTAAAATTTATTCTGTTAGATTTTTTTTAATACTTTTAAACTATTTAAAAAAATAATGCAAGAAGTCCATTTTTTATTTTAAATAAAATACATTAAAATAATTAATTTTAATGATATTAATCATTATCCAAAATTTCTCTCCCTCATATATATATATATATATATATGTATATATATATATATATATAAATATACAACTAAGGGGGCCTAATGGTTAAGAGCATGTCTTTCCTTTTAAGAAGTCACAATTCAAAAAGAGAGAGAGAGGGTAGAGTATATATGTCTCGTAGAGGGTTAAGGAGGTGGGTCCCTTGTCCCACAAACAAAAAAGTCTCATTCATTCACCAATTTAATGTCTTTAATCCTTAATCACGATCACATAATATAAACATTTTTAAAACCAAATAATATTTAATAATATTAATCATTATACCAAAACTTCTATCTCAATATATTCATTCTCCATATATATCCTTTTAAATAAATACTAAGATTTCTTCTCCGTAGTCTTCGATCTCTCACACACACACACACACACATATATATATTACGTTTTCTTCTCTGGATGGTTTGGTATCTTGGTATAAGTAGTAGGTTTTGTTTTTGAAGTCGTATAACAAGGCGAAGGAATTGCTCGGACGGCCACAAGTGGCGGAAATGTGGGAAAAACAATTCAAAAAATCTTGTAGAGGCAGTGTTTGAATCGTGTTTTTGATGGTGGAAATGGATTCATCACCATCAAAAAGGTCTAGGACGCCTAAAATTTTGAATTTTAACAACTATAACTTGGATTTACAAAAAGGAGTCATCTAACCAGGCAGAGGAATTGCCCAAATGACCAAAAGTGGTCGGAATCCGGGCAAAAAAAAAAATCAAAAAAACTTGTAGTGGCAGTGCTTGAATCGTGTTTTTGATGGTGGAAATGGATTCAGCACCATCAAAAATGTCTAGGACACCTAAAATTTTGAAGTTTAACAACTATAACTTAGATTTATAAAAATCCTTGACATATTTTCTCTAAATATGACTGGAATTTCCATAACTTTCTGGGAAAATCCTCCACCTCGTTAAACTATGGGATATAAAAATCCTTGTCGGATTTCCTCTAAATATAACCTGAATTTCCATAACTTTCCGGACAACTCCTTAGCCTCCTTAGACTAGGTGTTTGTTTTCTCGCTGCTTTAATGATACCATCTTATCTTCTTTCTTTCGTGATTAGAAATGTCGACCGCATGATGTGAAATGTTTTCACCACACAAGTTTTTCCATTTCGCTAATCCCAGGCCAATACGCTTCTCTCCGTTGCCATTCTCATTCACTCCAGGCATGGATCTGAATGAATGGATAACGTTTAACATTTCATGATTGATTTAATTTCATGCTTGTTCAATTATAAAATTATTATTTGTTCAAATTATATAAATTAATTTAATAATATTTATATAAATTTTTTTTTATATAAGATTTAAATATGAGTTAATTTTTTTATAAGAGCAAGATTGCATGGTCAAATTCTAGAAAATATTTCCAATTTTCTTTTAAAGCTTTCATCATATTGGAAATAAACTTCTATATATTTTCAATTTTCTAATAAATTTTCATTATATAAAAAGTGGTTGGACACTTTCATAGTTATTCATATTATTGTTATTGGAATTGCGTAATATCTTGTGATCCGTCAATTTTGGGTGGTAAACTCCATCCATCATCAGGGACTAAAAAGCTTTCATTAACTTAAATTAAGATTTTTAATCGATTTAAATTTCTTAACCATATTTTCTAGAATTTTTAACTAATTAAAATTTTATCAATAAAAATTTTATATGATTTAAATAATTTTTATTACCCTTGAATTATATAAACTAATTTTATTTATTATATTAAATTTTTATAAAAAAAAAAATTATATGTTTACATAAAATAAAATAAAATAAAACACAACTTTTTCCAAAATGAGAAAATGTCATACAATATAGTATAAAACAAAATTGCATGATCACATTCTAGAAAACATTTCTAATATAACTTTAAAACCTGTGGTTATATTGCAAATAAACTTTGATTAAAACAAAATGTTGTACATTATTTTTGTAAATTACATGATCATATTCTAGAAAACATTTCCAATTTGATTTCAAAGCCTAGGACTGTATGGCAAAAAAATGCCTCCAGGAGCATGTATTAGGTATTTGGTAATAGGCTGACCACCTATTACTTTGGTCAAACATGTAAACAAGGTAAATAATGTTGAATTATAAATAATGAAATACCTCAATTTACCAATAACTGGAATCTAAATTGACCCAAATCTAAACCTTAATACTGACTTGAATTTAATATTTTTACTTTGATTTAATTACATTTAAACTAAGTGCTAGGGTCTAGCTACTATGTAGCCCTTGTTAAATCACATAATATTTAAGTGGCAAGCTTATATATAGTATATACACATTGACGATTTTTTTACTAGTGTTTTGACTTTGTTTTCATACACTGAGACAAAGCTTATCATTGATCCTAGAGCATACAAAGGGCTATTGTTAAAACTATAGACCCAAGACCCATGGTGTCGAGGAGCTCCAAACGACCAGTGATTCAAAAATGTTCAATCATGGTCGAGCGCATTTCCCAACTTGGTGGCTTCATTTCCCACTTGGTGACTTGGAATATTAACTTGTAGTCTAAGAAACCATGACCCAATGACATTGAGCTATCAAAATAATTCAGTGCCACACCTTGGGTAGGCCACACAAATACTCAACATGACTATAATTTTTTTTTCCCTCTCTAGTATCATAAGTTTCAAATCTTTACTTACAGAATTAAACTCTTCAAATCCAATTCTACTAACATAATTTGACTATCCACCCATGTGATAATGGATGAAATGTGATATAAGAAGGGTAAAGCCATAGTTTATAAAAGCTTATAGGAATGCTCGGTAAACCCAAATTCCTAAGTGGTCATAAAAGGGAACATTGAAATACATTAATATCAATAGAGCTTAGAAACATCTAAATCGTTTATATATAATATAAGAATATTTGAAATATTGATGTATTTCCTATAGTATATGACACTATTTGTTTTAAAAATCATATGGACACCAACAAACCATAAAAATGCTGGCATGATAATATTTTATTATTGTTAACCAAGTAAGGATTTAGAGACCGACTTTCATGAAAAAAAAAGAATTTGTAAAGTTCTATACACTACTTGTAAATAATATAAAATTTTGTCTTTTTCTTTGCATTGTGTTCTGTATAAATGTATTTTTTAATTGTTAACATAAATTTATTAAAAAAACAAAACTTCCAAATTTTTTTTCTTTAAACTATTTCACCTTCTCAAATACACACAATAAAAACAATTCTTAAATATTTATTAAATATTTAATTTTACGTTACAGAAACATCCTATTTTTCTAATATTATATATTTAAAATAATATATTCTTATAAAAAAATATAAAAAATTTAAATTAATATCAATACTAAAAATAAAAAAAATATAATCTTATTGTTTTTATAAATACATTTTTATAATTTATATCATATTACAATATTTATAATCTTATATATAATTTTAATTATTCAACAAAATTTATAGACTACTTATCAAATTAATTATTTGGCCAAAAATTTTAATTAGTCCTACTCTATTATCTTAAATCATACTTTACATAATAAATAATTGGCCATTCTGAATACTAGAGAAACGTAACGGTTAGTTTGTATCCCTTCTGCTCCAAAGATACAACCAACTCTCAATAAAAGGGGAAACAACAGAATATTCATATTGTTCGAATGCAACATATGATTCTTTCTTATAAACTAGGGCTAAGATCACTATGGTGAAATTGCGTTAAAGGAATACTACTTTTTAATATAATTTTATTAAGGACATGTAATATGGGATCATCAGAAATTTAGAATGGAAAGCTAAAATATATTATGTTGGAGCCTTTCATATTTTTCTCAACAACAAGGAAGAAGCTTATGTTATGTGCCAAGGACTCAAAATTACCTACACAATTAGCTTGCAATCAATTATAGTAATCGCTGATTAAGAATTCTTTTTAATTATATGGTCCACAACTCAATGGTAGAAGATCACATTATGCTTCAACTCTACCTTGAAGTAAGCAAGAAGTTATCTTCTTGTGCTCTATCAATTCCTATCATGTCCTAAGTAAAAACAACCAAACAAGAGCTTGGTCAAAATACTATGGATCTAGTTTAAAAAGGCATTTTGTGGTCAATGGCGCATTACAAATCAATCCTCTAATTTATTAGTTCTTACTATGACACATCTATCATCCTTAAATTGTCCCATGGAAACCTTGATTGATGTCATAGATTGTCACATAGTGCACATTCTAGACCTAATTAGACATACACTTTATTTTGTGAAGCAATAGGAGCCTATCAACCACATGCGTTAAGCATTATTTGTTCTTGCTTATCATTTAATGTTGTTTCTTCCTCTAGGTCATCGTGTGATAATAATAACTATACTAGGTAGGCTCAAGTGGAATTCCAAGTCTCACATCTAGGTAACATAAAATCCTTCTTGAATGGGAAATCTTGAGGCAACTAACATCTAGAAAAGTACCCAAAAAAGGGTCCAAATACGGTGAGATAAAGTTCTAATGATCCTTCTTCCAAAGATTAATTTAAAGTGAAAGCGAATGTGGACATCTATCTCAAATTAATGTTGTTATGTTAAATTGCTTCCAGAAATATTTATAATTTTATTTCAATGTTCGTTGTAACATACCTCATTACAACTTATTAATATCCCATTATGATGCAAGATATTTTTTTTTCTTATTAAACTGTCTCTAAATAGGAAATCTCACATATACATAATCGTTTTTGTCTTAAGAAATGCCAATTAGTGATAACTCTATATATAGATCCCCGAGCTTACATTATATTCAAACAATACCAGCATCTCATATTTCCAAGTTATGCTTTGGCTCTTGGCCTCGGTATATATGTATGTCTAGTGTTTTAGTTTTTTTTCTATGCACACGCGCTCACACACACACACACACACTCTTATGTGTACCTTCACTTTGCATATTTATATCACAATTTTTATTGTTTTAATTTACAAGGAGGGTTACACTCTCCTAGATACATATATGATATGATATTTATCCCTCACACGTTAAGCTATTTAAAGCTTAGGTTATAAGGATAATACAAAATTCTAGAAGGGTTTAATTTTTAGTCCACCATTCATGGCGATACTATGAATCCATAGTGGCATACATAGACAAATAAAGTTATCTACATGGATTTCATATGACATCAATGATTCACACCATTGTGTTTGGTAAGGTTGATATAATTTATTAAGCAATACCTCCACATTGTAACCTCATAACCTAATATAATTTAACACCTAAAGTTTCTAGACCTCACAAGTTGTGATATAATGTGAAGCCTTGCGTGGCAACACAATGGAAAATTATTCATTGAATATTGAGTGCTTGATGTGTCCAGTCATCAACGATACTCAAATATTATGGTTTTGATCAATGGTTGTATGGGTTTATAGTTGTTTTGGTGTAACTACCCTCACCTTGTTGTTGCCCCTGTCTCATTTTCTCTTTCTCTTGTTTGAGGATGAGCTCTGCAACTCCAAGTCCTCTTTTATCTTCCTAACACTTGTTTTTACCCTTACAACTTTCGACTCTTTGTCTCTATTTGGGTTTTCCAGATTGTCATGACTTCAACGATGAGATCTGATGACAACCATGAGTTATGAGCTTCTTCAGGTTAGGTTTATTTTCCTCTTTTTGTAGGAACGTGCAAAGTATCATTTTCATCGGTTAATTATATACCTCTCATGTAATTACAATATTTTTATTCTCATTTTTAGGCATTTATTCCCAGCTACTACTCTTTCAAGGGATCACAACAAATCGTAGGTTCTTTTGGGTTAGGGTTCTCTAGTTTTGAGTGGTGCAAGAAGTAGTTTTCCATGATACCTTGTCAGGTAAAAAAAAATTATTTTCCTAACCCTAAGTTGATTCTTCCTTCTTACATTGGAATTTTAATTTTCCTCTTTAATTTCATGTTTTCTTTGTGGCTCCAAGAGCAGATAGACAAAATTTTATTCCTTATACAATTTAAGGTAAGGTTTTTTCTCCTTGATTATAACTATACTATGAGTTTGTGTGTGTGTGTG